>CM065399.1:2992500-3082500 GCA_033060915.1 Euryodendron excelsum | reverse complement strand
CTTAGACAGCGAGATAATAGTAGAGAGGAATCAATCACCATAATGAGATCCTGATTGCATTGCAGAGTGTCCAATGGTTGATGTGTGATATAGAGGCATCAACCACCATTAATTGCTATTGAGTTCTAACCACAAAGAATAAAGAGTTAAAAAGGGCTAATTACCAAATTATTGATGGGTTGATCCAAAGGGGAAAAAAATGACTTACTAAAGCTCCGCTTAGAACTCTAATTTTCTATAAGAAAAGAAAAATATAAAGAAAAAGTGAACAAAAATAAAGAGTACTTTTGTTCATTTTTTCTTTACATTTTATTTTATTTTTCATCAAAAATTTAAGTTCCAAACGAAGTGTAAAAGTATCTATTTCGTATTATTTTGCTTGCCTCATTAGTGGGTGAGCAGCCATTGAAGTTCTTGATCAAAAGCTTCATTTTGAGCTACCTTTACAAGATATCAACAACCGTTTACATCAGAAGCTTATCAAGTGTGGACAATTTTCCGTATGACGAACAAACATCAATTCTTGAACAATTTGACTGACGATGGAAAGAATTAATGGCAAAGAAAAAAAATTATTCAGAAAAAGTATTAACAAAAGACGAATGTAATGCTTGTCCAAGAATAAGACGTTTGATAACCTAAGCCTTGCCGTGAATTGCTCAAGGATCTAACATATCGCGCAGTGCCTTGAAGAATCTGGAAACGGAAAGAAAGCTTCTAAAATGGTCCAAAGGCAAGCCAGGAAATCATCTTTCCTTTTAAAGAAAGCTTATAAAAATGATCCAATACAATTGAAATTTGTCAGATCAGTGCATAAGGCAAGATGTTATATTTTTCTGGGTTAATTTCACTTTGCACCCTTGCACTTGACCCTGAGTCCTACTTTAGTCCCTCCACTTTAAAATGTAACAGTTAACCCCTTAGAGTTTTGGTCAAGTGTTCCGTTAGCTGCCGTTATATTACTTAACGGAAAATGGTCACGTGGGCCTCATATGTAAAAATTTTAGGGGCAATATAGGAATTTCGCACATTGTGTTTGAGAATGAGAAAAATAATTGAGAAATAAGATTGTATATATCATCTTTAGGATTAATTATTAACACACCCTTTGAATTATGAATCAGTATATAATTGATCAGTGTGAATCAGTATAATCATAAAAATAATGTATAATTAATAAGACAAAAATTAAACTTTTAAAAAATAATTAATTTCACTAAAAAAAAAAAAAACTAACACACCCACTTAAGTTATTTTTTTAAAAATTTAATTTTTGTCTTACTAATTATACTTTGTTTTTAGGATTATACTGATTCACACTGATTAATTACATACTCATTGTTATCAGTATATAATTAATTATTAACACACCCTTTGAATTATGAATCAATATATAATTAATCAGTGTAAATCAGTATAATACTAAAAATAAAGTATAATTAGTAAGACAAAAATTAGATTTTGAAAAAAAAAAACTTAAATGGGTGTGTTGGTTATTTTTTTTAGTGAAATTAGTTATTTTTTAAAAATTTAATTTTTATCTTACTAATTATACTTTATTTTTAGAATTATATTAATTCACACTGATTAATTATATACTGATTTATAATTTAAATGGTGTGTTAATAATTAATCCTAAAAATAATATATATAATCTTATTTCTTAATTATTTTTTTCATTCTCAAACACACTGGGTGAAATTCCTATATTATTTTTAAAATTTTTACATGTAAGGTCCACATAACCATTTTCCGTTAAGTAATATAACGGTAGCTAATGGAAGAACCAAAGTGGCACTTGACCAAAACTCTAAAGAGTTAACTCTTACATTTTAAAGTAGAGGGATTAATGTGAGACTGAGAGTAAAGTGCAGGGGTGTAAAGTAAAATTAATCCTATTTTTCTAGAGCAACAGAGATGAGAGATGAAAGGTGATCCAACCATCTTTCCTTTTAAAGGGGAACTGGATTAAACAACAATGCCCGAAAAAATTTGTTTTTGGGCGCATGAATGTAATCGTTACATTTTGAATTTAACTAATTCAAAGTTTCTACAACTTGTACTAATTAAGTTAATTTAAGACTTATTTAAGCGTCTTACAAAATTATTTTAAAATTGAACAATTCACGACCTAACGGGCAAGAGATGGTGTGATTTGTCTACCGAAAAGAGCGGGGGGTACAGGAGCAAAAATTCAAAATTGTTACCATAACCCATATAGATATTTGGATATTTAAAATAAAATATAAGAACTAACCCTTTCAAAATTATTAAAATATTATTTTAGTACCTACAATATTTATAAAAAAAAAATTATCTTAACCCACTCAATACAAATCCTAGTTCCCACCACTGACAAAGAGGAAGTCCAGCTGTGTACCATTTTTTATTGAAGAATCATTATTAAGGGGGAATATACTATAATATAGAGTCTGAATATATAAGCGTGGGGAGCAGAACATGCAACTTGGTGTTTGTGAATTGTGGGTGTGTATAACCGAGGAGAGCTGCTCACGCGCAACTTTGTATAATTCTACACGTATATATATATATGTTGCACGTGATAGTCACTTGGATAGCCAACCAATTGTGATAGTCACTTGGATAGCCAACCAATTTATGTGCAACAAGATATCCAGTAAAAAGTTAAAAACTAAAAAGTTCGACGAACTACTATGGAAAATGTGCATGCAGTACACGTGATGGTCGGTGTGCTCACTTTGCTGCTCTGTAAAGTGAGCTTCTATTTAGGGTTTGATTTAAGTGGGGCAGGTGATAATTATAGGTCAGGTGTTAGTTCAATATAAAAGGCTTCAATAAGATATATTATGAACAACTTTATGGAACATGGCAATTGACAACCTGCTTGCCATTAAGTTTTGGGTTTAATTTGAGCTTACCACAACTTGATCCCATCGCAACAGGTTACTTCTAGCTTGACTAATACAATAACAAAAAAAGTCCAATTGATCTGTCCAATGTTCTAAAACGCCTAATTGATCTGCCCAATGTTCTTTGGAATGATAAGTATTAATACCTTCCAACAAGTCTTTCTCGCTCCTTATTTAACCAAAGAAGCCTATTGATACCAGCACTGATGAATAAAAAATAATTAATTAAAAACTTAATAACTATATTATCATAATGGATTTCATCTTAGCTCCACTCCTCCCTAGAGTGAGATATGCAAAAACAATTCTGAGCACACATTACGATTTTGTTGGTTTCATTTAGAGGGTGTCTGCTTGCGTTGCATGTTTCCTACTTATTGCTTTTAGGAAATAAAAAAATGTATATTTATTTATTTTTGTTATTCAAAAAGGGTAGTAAAAATAAGCTTTCATTTACATTTCATGTGTGTGTTTTGAAAACTACTTTTTTATATATGTATATGTATTTTTTGTCTTTATTGGGTTTTAGTAAAAATTAAACCAAAATGGGCCAAAAGTGTTTTTTGTTTGTGCTTTCATAATTTTTAAAAACAAAAACTTGAAAACATAAAACGAAACATAAACCGGACGGGCAAGGCACAACAAATACGGATAACCTTGCTCCCTCAGCACAATGTCGCAATCTAACAAATGGCATATTTGTGAGTGAAACATAACTTGGATATCTCATTCCCAAAACAGAGAGAGAGAGAGAGAGAGAGAGAGAGAGAGAGAGAGAGAGAGAGAGAGAGAGAGAGAGAGAAGAAGAAGAAGAAGAAGAAGAAGAAGAAGAAGAAGAAGAAGAAGAAGAATTCCATTTCTGCCATTAATTCATTTTAGGGATGAAGGAACATGTCTATTTTCTCATCCAGATCAAGTTGATTTACTTTAGGCTCAAAGACCATACACAGGAGATGACTCTATGGGCAAGCCCAACCCCTGCTTCCAAAGCAATGGACAATTGATAATTAGTATCAATCCCTCGGATTTGGATTCTATCCATTCCATGAATTGGAATAGAGATCTACATTCTATTGATTGAGGTGTTGACACGTCAGCTAATATAAAAATGAAGGGTTTAGATGAGTTGACTTAAAATTTATTTAAAAATAAATTATTTGATAGTTATATATAAGGAAATAAATTTTAATATAAAATGACATAATTTTAATAAAACATGTGATAAGATTATGGAATGGAGATTTCCATTTCAATTTATGAAATAGAGATAATCCAAATCCCAATCCCTCTTCGCTTAGAGATAATATTAACAAACACCTTTTATAGAAGTAGACCTATGGGCCATCTTTGTGGGCCTTAAAACTACCCTATAGAAGGTGAAAGTTGGAATGGTCTCTAAGGTGATCATCCTCTTGCTCTGGAGGTTTCGTCCTCTCTACAGAACCAATGAAATCCATTGCCCCTTTTGAGTTCATTTGATTTGGGGCATGGACCCTTCCTCCCACCTGGATATAACTTAATCAAGCTAGGCTCGCAATTTCAATCAGGCCTCAAATATAACGACCCAAATTTCTTTGAACTGTTAATAAAATTAATAAATAAAACAACCTCAAAAAAACTCTTTACATCATATTTTCACCGAAATTTACAATGCATCTCCAACTATTATTAATCCTCAAATATATATTCTCAAATAATAATAATTCTACACGTGTTTTAAATAATCAAATCAACATATGTATTCTAACTGTTGCACTACCACTCACTTTGCATCCACCTAAAAAATAAAATTAAATCAAAAAGTACACAATAGTGTTGAATTTAGGGTAATTGAAACAATATGAACCTCAATGATCAATCAAATCAGTTAAGCAGAGCGAATTAACAAAACAATAATTGAGAGTTGAACAAAATGATGGCAACCACGCTAGTATTAAGCATTCCATTATGGTCAATAAAAGATCATTTGTGGCCTATTGATCAGGCTTACACTAGCTTTATACCACGCTCAGAAGCTCACCTTATAAGTTCGGCATACCACACATGCCTGGCAGTAAGGTTCTTATGTCATCCACAAGGCCGAGGACACATGACACAATAATATCTCCTGCATTTTTATATCAATATATTTCATAGTTACACACCACGCCTGATAGTAAGGCTTTTATGTCCTCTGCAAGAATATGTCCTCCGCAAGATTATGTCCTCCTCAAGATTAGGACATACAACACAATTCAATATTCAACCATCACAACTAGAGAATATATTTTGTAAACAAATATTCATGTCTGTCAGTATAAATAATGGCAACTTGTCAAGCAAAGAACATATTATAGCAGTGGAAGGTACGTCTACATTAGTAACAAATTGCATATCACAAAAAAACCAAGTTACCCTCACCACAATACTTCCTCTTCCATAAATTGGCATTAAATCAATTGTTTGGAAACCAAATTGTACACATTCACGGTTGTACCTTCTCATACAGACCTTTTAAAACACCGTCCGCCATAATGAAGTCCAGCATGACCATCTATATTTCACAAGTTGCAGACATGCAAGTAGAAAGGAAAAAGAATTCTTTCGTACATACCCATAAGCATTATGAACATAAAACCAGATTCAAAATACTACTGATAAGAGCATTCATAGTCATTTCAGACGTGTAAGTAGAAAGGAAAAAGAATTCTTCCATACATAGTTATAAGCACTATGAACATAAAACCAGATTCAGAATAATACTGATAAGAGCATTCATAGTCGTTTTAGCAAGAATTTTGATGCAATAAAGCGTATAGAAACAAGGGTAAATGGGTTAGGGTTTGTTGAATCGTGCACGAATACCGAACACTAAACTCTGATACCAACTGATGCAAGAAAACATGTAGGTAAATAAAAAAACAAGGAATAATTAGAAGGAGCCCGTTGATTCGTGCATGAATACTTGAAAACCAATTCTTCTTCAATTTTTTGATTCACACAGAATATTAGAAAAAAGGCATCAACAGCAGTTGATTCACAAAAAATATCTGAAGTTGGAGAAAACAAGAGAACTCTATCTATAATCTTTTAATCATAAAAAACTCATAAACCCTCTATTACATTGACAGTGAGCCTTTATATATAGGCCAAAAAGGAGTGGCAAATAAGTAATAGCAAAAAGAAAACTAAACACCTAAGGCAATTAGCTAATTAGGAAATCACAAAATAGGAAACTAAACACCTAAGATAATTAGCTAATTAGGAAATTACCAAAACAAGACTTCAGAAAATATACCAAAATAGATGGCTTAAAAATAGAATACATTATGGGTTACTCCTAGAATCGCGTTTTCCATCAACTTGTCAAATTTCGCATGATTCTAAATTTTGCATATATAATTTTCATTACGCATTATTTATTTCTATAAGCTTTTTTTTGTTTATGGTGATTTGTGTTTCAAACATATAGTTAGGTCACATTACGTCTGATGAAGAAGATAGACTCATTACAAAAATTTTTAGAGCTCAGAGATTAATTCCTGGTGAAACTACACAGATGGCACTAGCCAGCTATGGAATAGGCACTGACCATGCTCTCAAGTAGATTCCAGTGAGTTGATATATAATGGTAAGACCAGTGGCAAGATCAATGGCACTTGGCATGCTCACAAGCAGATTCTAGAGAGTTCACAAAAGTTGACAAGATGTATAGCAAAATTAATGTCACTGGCCAAGCGACTGTAGCAAGTTGGCTCGAGCCAACTTAAACATGGCACTTGCCAATTGAAAAAATCTATATATCTTTTTAAAATGATATGTTTAGAAAGATTACGATATATATGACTCTTGACCAGATCTTTTCTATATAACTTAAGTATGTATCTAGACATACTAAGTGGAGAATAAAGAGTCCATAGATAGAGAGATACCTATCAAAGAGATAGATATTGATGGGCTATTAACTCGCTCCAAAAACTACAAAATGGAGTTAGTACCCTTCAAGAGTACAGGGGTCGCGATGAAGTATAAATCGGTAATCCGGTACCGTTCTCTCCCAAGGGACCTAGCCAAATATAGGCTCTAGCACTCAACTCACACTAACCTAACCTAGGATTGATTTGTAATTATGTGGGGAATTGGATCTAAAATAAAATGAAAAATAAAAGGACCGAAAATCTTTAGGTTTTTGATGGGATTTTGATTTACTAAACTAGTGCAATGAAAATTAAAGCAATTAACTAGGCAATTTATTTAAATGTAAAACAATTAAAATGGAAAGCTTGGAAATGATTGATTCAATCCACCAATTCACAACAAGAATTTTAATTGGGGATTTTTATAACTCAAATCAAGAAGCACACTGTAGATTCTTGATTCGGAATATTTTGACTATAAAACCTTGGGTTTATATTTAGTTGAGTGTATAAATTGCAACATTTAATAGAACCATGGAAACAAACCTAGAAATGTGTAAGATTTATACCAATTGTTGAATTGTGCATAAATATTACCAAATGAGTTATGAATCTAAGTTTTCAAATAAATCCAACACTCAACCAAATAGAACAATCGAAATCTAGGCATAAAACTTTGAAGTTCATGAATCCCCATTGAAATACTTGAAGATCCTTAGTGGATCTTTAAAATCACACCCAAGATAAATCTAAATACTTGAATTCATCATAAAAGCATGTAGAAATGTAAAGAAAACATAAAGAGAATTAAATCTAAATTTTACTACAACAATAAATCTGTTTGGATACAAGGAAAGTGAAGGAAAGTGCAAGAAAGTGAAGGAAAATACATTACAATGAAAGAAAGTTACAATTTCTACTCCTATATTAACATTACAAACATACATCTAAGCTAAAAATGAAGAAAAGTAAAAAAAAAACCAACCTTGAAGGAGCTCTCCCGCCGCCCCCTTGCTAAAAAAAAACCCTAACTCGTAAAAAAACTCTATAAAAAAAACCCTAAAAACGCAGCTTCGGACGCAAAAAATGCACTCTGGATGAACAGTAACCGTTCGGACTCACAGTTCGAATGCACCGTCTGACGGCCATCTGAGGTACGTCCTAACAGTGCGTTCGGATGGGTGAACAGTACCCATCTGATGAACAGTGACCATTCAAACGAACCGTTCGACGGGCACTATTCACAAATTCGGCCAGCAATCTTCCAGCTCGATTTTGACTATTTTAGAGGCCGATTTAGCCGATACACATTAGACGACAAGTTGTAGCTGTTTAAGTCTTCTTTCCAATGCTATAAAAATCAGCTCAATCAGACATCAGAGTGAAAAGTTATGGCCAAAATACCAAGACAGGTCTAAATTTTCATGAACAAATTATTCGCCTTGAACCCGCTTTGATTATTCTTACTTTTTTTTTGCCTTTATTAGCTTATATAACCTACAAAACACATACAAAACATACTCAAACAAATATCTAACTAAAATAAGATAATTAATTACAATATAAGTCTAACAAAGTACAAATTAAGGGCTTATGATTATACTTTTAGGGTGTAATCATCTATCAAGATTAGAGAGAGACGTATTAGTGGATATGGACTCTCCAAATATTCTATAGAGAAAATATATTCTTCCACCATTGAAGAACTGAAGAGAAGATCATCTTGGTGGATTCCAAAGGTGACAAAAAGTGTCATGGTGATTAAGTGTTAGCGACAAAAAGTATCGTAGTGATTCGGTGCTAAAGTCAAGAGACTGGGGAAGAACAAAAAGTCAAAAAGTTGAGCAAATTAAATTAACTCATAGTTCGTGGGGATTCGAACGGCATCAGTGGAGTTCGGTATTTGGTTGTAAGTGTAATTTGCATAAACTGTTTATATATAGTGCTTGGCTTGCCTGGACCGGAGGAGTTGGTCCACATGGTTTTTTCCCGTATTGGGTTTCCACAGAAAAAATCTCTTGTCTCTATGTGTGATTGATTTCATTATGCTTGCATGAGATTTATGATATATGCTTAATTGCCAAGCTTAATACTAGTTGGCCATTCGCACCCTCAATAAGGTTAAAGTAGATCCGTATATTGCAGAAGCGAATTTTTTTCAATTTCTATTTTTAAGCCACCTATTTTGGTAGACTTTCTAGAGTCTTGTTTTGGTAATTTTCTAGTTTTGTAATTTCCTAATTAGCTAATTATCTTAGGTGTTTAGTTTCATATTTTGTGATTTCGTAATTAGCTAATTGCCTTAGGTGTTTAGTTTCCTTTTTGTTATTGCTTGTTCGCCACTCTTTTTTGGCCTTTAAATAGGGGCTCACTGTCAATGTAATAGGGGGTTTATGAGTTTTTTATGATTAAAAGATTATAGAGAGAGTTCTCTTGTTTTCTCCAATTTCGGGTATTCTATGTGAATCAATCGCTGTTGTTGCCTTTTTTTGGGTATTATATGTGAATCAATAGATTGAAGAAAAGTTAGTTTTCGAGTATTTGTGTCGAATCAATGGGCTCCTTCTAGTTATCCCTTGTTCTTTATTTACCTACACGTTTACTGCATCAGTCGGTATCAGAGCTTAGTGTTTGGCATTAGTGCGCGAATCAACGAACCCTAATCTATTTATCCCTGTTTCTATATGCTTCCCTGCATTAGTTGGTATCAGAGCCGATAATGGCATGCGGTGAAGCTACAAATAGAGATCATAGAGGTGTTGCTCAAGATGCTAACATCGAGGATGTATGTGATTGTGACGATTTTACACAAGATGCATGGTTAGAGGATCGATTCCAACAGATGGAGCAACGGTTTGATAGGCTTTTTAAACAGATTGCTGCTTAATTGTTGTAAATCAATCTCACAACTGCCGACTAGTCAAAGCGTTGACTCAACGTAAAGATCGTTTTCCAAATTTGCATTTCGCAGAGGAGGAGGAGATTGTTCAAGAAAAATAATTAAGAAAATTAATATGCTTGATTTTTTGGAAGATAGTTAGGAGGTTTGAGATCTACCACCAATATTTGATGACTATCATGATGATGGTGATGTGTGTGAGGAGTATTGCTTATTTAAATCAACTACTCCAGATCTAATTTTAGATTGGAGTGAGCCGCGAATTTTCAACGAACACCGATCAATTCTCGAAGAAGCTACAAAGATCATCACTTATAAAGTTATTGTTTCAATGGATTTTTTTGAAGACTTTCAAGAATAATCAATATGAAGATCCATTCTATATTGTGGGGTTCAACTAATCTACTTCCTTGTTCATCAAGAAATTGATTATGGAGTATTTTATTTTAACTCAATGGACCAACTGGATGAAATTTGTGATAAAAGTCAAAAAGTTTAGAGTGTTTCTTCATAATACAGAATTAAAGTTCAAGTTCTATGACAGAGTTGTTTACCTCATATTTAGAATTCAAGGGCGAATTCTCTCCAACTTGAGGATAACGATGTAGAATGAAAATTATATACGCCAATTTTGGAATCATGTGAAATTTGACAAGTTGATGGAAAACGTGATTCTAGGAGTAACTCATAATGTATTTCTATTTTTAAGCCATCTGTTTTGGTAGATTTTTTGAAGTCCTCTTTTGGTAATTTCCTAATTAGCTAATTATCTTAGGTGTTTGTTTTCTATTTTGTGATTTTCTAATAAGCTAATTACCTTAGATGTTTAGTTTACTTTTTGCTATTACTTGTTCGCCATTTATTTTTGGCCTATGTATATTGGAGGCTCAATGTCAATGTAATAGGGGGTTTATGAGTTTTTTTATGATTAAAAGATTATAGGGTGAGTTCTCTCGTTTTTTTCAACTTCGGGTATTCTGTGTGAATCAACTGCTGTTGATATCTTTTTTTTTTTAATATTCTGTGAGAATCAACAAATTGAAAAAAAGTTAGTTTTTTGGTATTCGTGCATGAATCAACGGACAGGCTGCTTCTAGTTATCCCTTATTCTTTATTTACCTACACGTTTTCCTGCATCAAATTCGATGCCCCAATCTCATAAAAACAGGGAATATTAAAGCAAGCAATGAAAGTGCGTGGCCATCCTCTTTAAATAGGTATTGAGAGTGCAAAAAATAGCTAAGGAAAAGCCTATAAAGTGTTATACCTTGAACTTTTCATTGTAAATGAGTTGCATAGGTACTATGAGGGCGACTTAAGACATAGACCATAGTTATCAAAATGGGAAGCGAAAGCGGGAAACGTTAAGGGAAATAGAAGCGAGAAACGTGGCCAAAAAATATAAGGGGAAACGGGAAGCGGGAAACAATTGAAAAACTTAGTAGGAAACTTTTCAGAAATTTAAAGGGGACTTTTAAGAAACTTAGTAGAGACGTTTGGAAAAATTAAGAAAAACCTTTGGGAAACTTAGTGGAGACCTTTAAGAAACTTAATAAAAACCTACGCGAATAATTTTATAGATACTTAGTTGGAACTTAAAAGAAAAAATGTATAAAAATTAATATTTCAAGTTTCCGAAGTGTTTTCCAAGAGTTTCTCCTAAGTTTTCTAAGAATTTTTCTTAAGTATCCCAAGAGTTTCTTAAGAGTTTTTCAAATGTTTTCTAAGAGTTTTCAAAACATTTCCCCCGTGTTTCCGAAACGTTTCTCCAAATTTTCAAAACGAGTTTCATACTGGTATCGGAAACACATTTCTCTCTCCAAAATGAGTTCCCGTAACTATGGCATAGACGCACACAAATCACTTGGAGATTGAAGCAATCTTTAATGGCATGCCACTCTACAACCAGTGAATTCAGTGTAGATAGAAGTGAGAGAGAGTGGGAGAAGATTTCCAACCCGCATGAGGAACGTCTCTGGTTTGTTGGAGAGATGACTGTGGAGAGAGAGAGAGAGCTGATCAACAACACCTCAGTTGTATATTTGTGAATTCTTCGTCACAGACACACAATGTTTATCTTAATAGTAAATTTATTTGTTATTTTTTTTTTCAACCTTAAAAGTCTCACTACCACACTAATTCTTCCTTCAACGCTAAAATTAGAGGACGATGAAGACGACGAATGAAACTACCATGCGGGGTAGGATTTGAGACAAATATGTGATTGTTCTCAGTGCTGCTACTGCTGCTCTGCAGTTTAGTTTGAAACTACTAACTTTTGCTTTATTTATTTATTGTGCAATTTTGCAGCAGATGCAACAGTTGCAGCAACACTAATATCAATAACATTGATAGCATAACCATTTTTTTTATTATGATTTTATCTTCATTAGCCCTTTGTTTCCCCACTCTATTGCAATGTTCTTAGATAATGTGTAAGTCTCTTCTGGTAGTTTGCTTTGTGGATGACCAAGCCCAGTGGTGTTACTGGGGTAAGGCAACAGAAGAATGAGCAGCTGATTTTGCTTTGAATGCACTTCTATCCATTAACCCCCTGCAACAGATACAGCAACACAAATCTCAATAACCTCATCCAAGAAGGAGATCCATTTACCATCGGTGCTGGTTCGTGATGATGCTTCTATTTTGATCAAAGTTGGGAAAGAGCTCAGCCAATGTGAATTATTCAACAGCCTGAGTGGATTTTATTTCCGTTATTTTTGTTGTCTTGAGCCAAGGTATTCTGGAGGAGAAATTCCTTTACTTTTGTTGTCATGAGCCAAGGTCTTTGTGAGTAGAAAATTCCTACTTAGTAAATCAAGTTAGCCCATTGTACTATAGGACTAGAAGTGGTGATATACTCTGGACATCAAGTTAGCCCAAATGAGGAATTGTGAGAATGGATATTTCAGTCCATTCCATTCCATCATCTTCTCTTCTCCTCTCGTACCACACATAGCCTATAGAAGTGGTGATATACTCTTGACATCCAAGAAACCGAGTATCTCGATCCCTGTTACTTTTCCAGGTTCATATGGGGTTGGAGGGGTGGAGAATCAAGTTTTTCTTGGTTCTCTATCCCACTAGGCAAATAGTTTCCCTCTCCAGTACAGTTCCAGCTTGCTGACCCACCCTCATTTAGCTGGGATTAGGGACTTGAGAAGAGCATAGCTACAATTATTATTATTATTATTATTATTATTATTATTATTTTCATAAGTAGTTTGCCACCGTACCACTGTGATGCTAAGTTCAGATGATAAATATTAATGGTTCTTGTTCTTGGGAATTACATCAGTTACCATAGTTCATATATTTCTCTGTAATCTTTCAGACAAACCATTTGGTTTTAACCAATGTCTGTTTTTCGTCAATAATGTAGAGCAGAAATGAGATAAATAACAATTTTTTTTTTGCAGCCAAATGAATTTGTTTTGAGGAGTTTCTCCAAATTCTCCAGCAGTTCACCTCACTTTGATGAACTAGTATCACTTTTGTCCATGGAATTGCTGCTCGGTCTTTGGCAAAAGATTTTCTACTGACCCAACTAAAACTAGCCTTGGATTGAGGTGTTTCTGGTGGAGATCAATTTGGTATATAAGCTCATTACCAATTGCACCACGAACATTGTTCCTGCTTCTTCTGCCGCTGGAGTCAACTGGAATAGCTGTTCGTGGCAGGGGCCAACCGGGCTTCCTCTCTGGAAGTCCTCATTTAGAAGTGAAAATGACCTCAAAGAAAGTTTGTGTGTTTTTGGATAGGATTGCAATTATCGTTTCTTGAATCTGTACTACCATCCTTTGATCCATCTTTGGAGCTCTGAATCACTTCACGACTGTGTCTTCCAATCTCTGATGTCTCGAACGCACTAAATTCAGAATGGCTATCCACAAGTGTAGTAGTATTTTTTGAGTAAGGTAAAAAAACTCGGCTTCTTGATCTCTGTTGAGACCTGACATCATCAGAAACAATTTCAGTATATGTGTGTGAGTATGTAGACATATATATATTAAGGAGCTCTTCATGTAGCTGAATTCAGACGAGCAAAGAAAAAAAGTGAGAGCTGAAGGGATGATGAACCTGGTAGTTAGGTTACTCCAAGACCTTCTGAAGACAACCGTCCCATTGTGCAAATATTTTAGCAATAGAAGCCCAGTCCTGAAAAACACTTGTGTTTCGAACTACTCAGAAAGAACACGTCTACTCAAACTACTGGAAAATATACGCTTCTAGCTTTTCCTTACCTGAGAGGGTTTTCTCTACTTATCCCCACAATCACAGCCACAACAGCACAGTTTTTCAGCCGCTCTCACCACAACCTTCAACTGCATAACAGGAAATTTGATGGACAAGTAACAGCCATAACGTCCAAAAGAATGATCCTAAATTTGACAAGAATGTCGATGCTCTTCTTCTCTAATGACTTCAGTTTAATAAATTAGAGTTGCTAAAAAACCCAGAATGGATTTCATAATACAATCAGAAGGCCTCCAGATGACTCTTACTCTACTGTTATAAATTTCCAAACGTTGAACACATGAAAGCCACCAATAAAAAAATAGAAACCTCTAAATATATATTTTGAAATCTTGAACACATAAAAGCCAGCCACAGAAAAAAGAGAAACCTCTATCTTTGCGGCTCATGCATCATCTTCTTTGTCAAGAGGGTAGAGCTGACTGATGGGTTTGCTATCTGTGCGGTTCATGTGTCATCTTCTTTGACAAGAGGGTAGAGCTGAATGATGGGTTTGCTATCTGTGCGGTTCATGTGCCATCTTCTTTGTCAAGAGGGTAAAGCTGAATGATGGGTTTGCTGCCATTGGTGGATCAATAACAGAATATTGTCACTCAAGACATGGTTGAGTAGCTATAACACTTGACGTCTAAAATGATGACAAGTCGAAGGCTATAGCCTGGAAGATGAATTATATCAGAGAATAAGCATTTAGGTCGGATATATCAAAAAGAAAGTGTTAAAGCATACTCAAAATAATTTTTACATACCATTTCCCTCAAATTCAAAGATTATGAGTAGCCAGCATGTTGATGCATGGATTCCCCAACTAAGATGAGTTTGTTGCAGACTCTCAACCAGATCAAATGAAAAGAAAATGTGATCTGCAATACCATGTCTGGCTTTTAGAGTTTGTTTTCCATATTCTAGCCTTCTAAATGGTTAGTAAAAATGATTAGAAATGCTTCGTAGAATGAATAATTAAGAATCACCTAATTGCTGGACCCACAAAACAAATATTGAAATGGCCTAATTAAATTGTCTTATTCTAGAAAATGAGAAAAAGAACAAAAGCAAATAGCACAACATATTGAACAATATCTGGTTTTTAACTATTTCTACATATGGCTAATTCAAAGCTGCTTTTTTTTTTTTTGGAAGTGAGAAGCAATGATTAGACTGGACAGAAATAAACCACAACTCTAGCTTATAAGACGAGAAGACCAAATGAAGGGGAAAAAATGAGTTGGTTTGCAAAGAAATAACTACGGGAAGAACTACAAGCTATGGGAAGAACTACGATTGACCAGAGGGTATGATCGTAGTTTATCAGATTTTAAAAAGGCTATGGCTGCCTGAAGTGTAAGACAAACTGTAAGGCACTGCCTGACGACCCCCAAAATTATTTATAAATGTTTACAAGCTTCGCTGCATCTTCGGTGAGAGTACTCTAAACCAGACACTTTAAACTAAGAACCTCAGAGTAAGCTCTGCAGATTTAAAAAATCAAGGCATCGTGTATGCAATTTTCATATGTTGATTCCCAATTGAAGTGGGAACATCAGAATAATTGGTTACACAAAAAGTTGATTCTGAAACAGGCTGAAGTCCGCGAAAAAAATGGAAAGAACTTAATACCAACAAAATAATTGAAAATGTTAAACTCTTGTCACTATATGATGGAATTATCATTTCTATTCACCTGATATGCTGTTTGGTTGAGATGCCAGTTATGAACATTAGGTTAACAGCCTGCATTTTGTCAAAAAGAAGATTACTAGATCAAATGTGATAGTTCCAATACTCAACCAATTGCAGAGTTTATGTTTGCAAATCTTGAGCAGCACTTAGTCTTTGTGAACCAAAACTATTTGACAAAATTATTCATTCTTGCTTCACTTGTAAAACTCTGTACATGAATGCACAAAACGTTCCATGTGGCTTAGAGATAATTTATGGGAATGTTTAACTTAAACATGAACGAAACATGATTGGCAAATGAAGAAAAAGACAAAAAAAAAAAAAAAAAAAAGGAACAGATTGCTAAATGTAATTTGTTAGGTGCTGAAGGTAATGGATTATGATGTACTGAAGTGCCTCAAACAATGGAAACAAATATATAGCCAAATCTTAGAAAAAGAAGGGGGTTAATTGGGAGAATATGAGCACATCATCTGTATAATGAGGATAGCTATGGAGTTTCCTAAGCACAAGGGATGATGACTTAATTCCTGATACAAGAGCCTAAATGTCCGGATAATCAACATATAGAAAAAACTAAAATTGAACTGAACTGAATCAAATGATCTGAAAGCCAACCTTTAAACTTCATGCACATTTCACTTACATTTCCATTCTCCAAGTGGATTGTTGTTGCAATTTCATCGTCAGATTAACTGCCACATACTCAAACTGCCTCTATGCATGCAACAAATCAATACAACTAACCAAAGTGTTACAATTGGACATGTCAAGTCAACTAAAAAAAGCATTAAGCATTCTCCCAACTATTGTTAAAAGTTAATTCAAACTTGAAAAAGTTCCTATTATCTCTCCACTAGCACCTCAAATCCTGATCTTGTTGATACTGATGTTTCTCTTTCATCTCCTAGTTATATGGTGTTCTTCAATTTTTAAATAAATCCTTATCTTTTAGATATAGTTGTTAAGTTGTTGGTTTATTTTCTCTATTGTTGCCATATATCCAGATTTGCAGCTTATTTAAGAGTGTTATGTGGATTGACTGTATATAGAGAAAATTTATTCGGTAAAAAGAATTTTGTTCTCTCCTAGATTGATTCTCATCTTTTTTTTTCCCCTATTTTTGCCCTGTTTTGTCTAGCTGCAAAATAGTGAAGTTGGTTTTTATCCAACATTTGTGGTATCAGAGTTGAGGTTTACTGGACTGGAGCACGTTGCTGGAAAAGCAAGGGAAGGTAAGGAAAAGAATGGCTGCTACAGGTAATAATTCTCAACCTACGGTTCCCATTTTCAAAGGTGAGAACTATCAATTCTGGAGCATAAAAATGAAAACATTTTTTATTTCTCTTGAGTTATGGGAACTAGTTGAGACTGGTTATACAGAGTATGATAACCAAGAAGGGAGAATCACCGCTGCTCAAAGAACAGAGATGACGGAAAACACAAGGAAGGATGCTAAGGCTTTGTCTCACATTCAGCAAGCCTTGGATGATACAATTTTTCCAACGATAATGGGAGTAGAGACATCTAAAGAAGCTTGAGAGTTGCTTTAGAGTGAATATGAAGGATCAGGTTAGGTAATTACCTTGAAATTGCAAACTCTTTGTTGTGATTTTGAAACTCTAATGATGAAAAGTTCTAAGTCCATTCATGATCATCTCACAAGAGTTACTTCCCTTGTTAATCAAGCAAAGTCTCTTGGTGAAAATTTAACTGACCAAAAGGTTGTTGAAAAAGTTCTGAGAAGCTTGACTCCAAAATTTAATAGTGTTGTTGTTGCCATTGAAGAGTAGAAGGATTTGTTTACTTTATATTTAACCCATCTCAATGGCTCACTGAAAACACATGAGGAGAGGTTGAATAGGGCTGCTGGAAATCAAGTGGTGCAGGCTTTTCAATCAAAGCTTGAAGGTAGAATAGGCTCAAATGGAGGTACACGTTCTAATTAATCAAGGCGTAAGTACAATGGTAGAGGCAGGAAATAACAACTTTCATGGCAAAGGAAGAATTCAGTCCAACAGAAATCAAAGGCAGCCCAATAAAGGTATTGGTGACAGCGGTAATATTGATACCCTTCGATGCTTTAATTGCAAAAAGAAGGGTCATATTGAACAAGATTGCTGGCACAAAAATAAAGATCCTAACATTCCTAAATGCTCCATTTGTAATAAGTATGGCCACACAGAAAAAGAGTCTTGGCATAATCTGAAAAATCAAGCAAACTTTCATGAAGAAAAGGCTAATGATGAAAAGGAAAATGAAGAAACCTTGTTTGTCTCATGTCTTACCGCTACTACCAAGAATGTTTGGTATTTAGATAGCGGTTGCAGTAATCATATAACTGGAGATAAATTTATTTTTGTCAAAATTGATGAATCTGTGAGATCTCAGGTTTGCATGGGAAATGACAGCCAAGTGCAAGTACAAGGAAAGGGAGTCGTCATGATTGATTCCAGATTTGGTAAGAAACTTATTCGTGATGTTATATGTGTACCGGGTTTGGCTTAAACTTTGATTAGCTTGGGGCAGCTGATGATGAAAGGACATTATGCTATTTTTGATGATGATAAATGCTTGATATATAACAAAGGGAATAAGAAATTATTATTATTTGCTAAAATGACAGAAAAGAAAATGTTCCCTATTGAATTTTCTTAGCTTACTCTTAATGCATTCAAAGCTAATTCAAGTGATGACTAGTGGCTGTGGCACAGAAGGTTTGGGCATTTAAACTTTGGTGGTTTAAGCTTGTTAAACAAGAATTCAATGGTGAGTGGACTACCTCCAGTGCAGAGAAATGATGAGATATGTGAAGCTTGTGTTTATGGAAAGCAGTATTGAACTCCTTTTCAACAAGGGAAGTCTTGGCGAGCAAAAGAGTCCTTAGTCCTTGTACATGCAGACATTTGTGGCCTAAGGGAGAAGTAAGTATTTCTTGATATTTGTTGACGATTATTCAAGGCTGACTTAGGTTTAGTTTTTGAAGCTAAAATCTGAAGCACCTATTGATTCTAACAACTGATTGCAGAGTTGATCATTCGGACCTTTCAATTCATAGATGTAGATCTCGGACCTATGAATGGGGATATTCTCAAAACTCTCTCAATTCAAAGCATGTGTTGAGAAACAAAGTGGATACCCGTGAAGATCTTGCACACTGACCAAGGTGGTGAATTCACATCGGAAGAATTTTTTACATTATGCAGAAATGCAGGAATTCATAGAGAACTTATAGCAAGTTTCACTCCGCAGCAAAATGGGGTCGCAGAGCGAAAGAATCGTAGCATTGGTGAAGTTGCAAGATGTATGTTGAAAGAGAAAAAGCTTCCAAAGAACTTTTGGGCTGAAGCTGAATCTACTGCAGTATATTTGCTTAACTCATTTCCTACAAAAACTGTTAAAGGAAGAACTCCATATGAAGCTTGGGATGGAAGGAGGCCAAATGTAAGTCAATTAAAAGTGTTTGGCTCTATTGCTTATGCTCACATTCCATCTGAGAAAAGAGGGAAATTAGATGATAAGAGTAGAAAATGCATTCTTATTGGTTACAGTGATGAAATAAAGGGATACATGCTTATGATCCTAATGAAAATGAGTTGTTTGTAAGCGGTGATGTTGTTTTTAATAAAAATGTCTCATGGAAGTGGAAGATAGCCTTGCAGATTCTCCTTTACTTGCTGAAGATAAGGAAGAGGGGTCATTTGATGTGCTACCAACTGAAGATGAATCTACAGAGTCTCTTCCAAGAAAGTTTAGAAGTCTTGTTGACGTATACCAGACTTATGACTTTGCATTTGCTGCTTTAGAACTTGGTTCTTTTGAAGATGCATCAAGAAAACCTGAATGGCATGCTGCCGTGACAGAAGAAGTGGAAGCAATTGAAAGAAATAAGACATGGAAGCCAGTTGATCTACTTGCTGGAAAGGAAGCAATCGGCCTCAATTGGATCTACAAGTCCAAGTTCAATTTAGATGGATTTCTTCAAAGACACAAAGCGCAGTTAGTTGAAACAGGGTATGCTCAGGTTCTTGGTATTGATTTCTTTGAAACATTTTCACCTGTTGCAAGGTTTGACACTATTAGAACAGTCCTAGCTTTGGCTGCTCAAAAGTGTTGGCAGGTTTTTCAATTTGATGTTAAGTCAGCCTTTCACAATGGAGAATTGGAAGAAGAGGTGTACGTGGAGCAACCTCAGGGATTTGAAGTCAATGAAATGGAAGGTAAAGTTTACAAATTGGAAAAAGCACTCTATGGACTCAAGCAGGCCCCAAGAGCATGGTGTGGAAAAATTGACAAATATTTTATAAGGAACAACTTCAAGAGAAGTGAAAGTGAGCCGACGATGTATGTGAAAGCACAAGGTAATAATGAAATTCTCGTTGTTTGCCTATATGTTGATGACATGATATTTACTGGAAATTCCTTAAGTTTGATTGAAGATTTCAAGAATAGCATGATGTCCACATTTGAGATGACAGATTTGGGGCTTTTGCACTATTTTATGGGAATGAAAATTATTCAAGACTCTCGTGAAATTTTCTTGGGTCAAGAAAAGTATGCTCGTGGCTTGTTGAAGAGGTTTAATATGCTAAATTGCAATCCAGCAAAAACCCCCATGAATTCCAATGAAGTGCTTTTACTAGATGCTGAAATTGAAAGGGCAGATGCAACAGAGTTCAGAAGTTTGGTAGGAAGACTGATTTATCTCACTCATTCAAGGCCTGACATAATGTTTCTAGTCAGTTTAGTTTCAAGGTTCATGCAAAATCTAAGTAAACACAATTTGGGTGTAGTAAAATGGATTCTCAGATATGGTTGTGGCACTTTAAATATTGGAATCAGGTATGAACAAATTAACAATTTCAAACTTATGTCCTATACTGCTAGTGATTGGGCTAGTTGTGTAGAAGATAGGAAAAGTACTTCTGGTGTTGCTCTGAGCCTTGGGTCAGGAATGATATCTTGGGCAACAAACAAGCAACACTCCATCAAGTTCAGAAGCTGAATACATGGCTGCTACAAAAATAGCTTGTCAAGTTGTGTGGATGAGGCGTATTTTGGCAGATTTGAAAGAGAAGCAAGATGGCCCTACAGTGACGTTTTGTGATAACAAGTCAACTATTGCAATGACTAAACATCTAGTTTTGCATGGAAGAACCAAGCACATCGAAATCTGTCATCATTTTATTCGAGACCTTGTGACTAAGGAAGAAATCAAATTAGAGTTTTGCAGCACAGAGGATTAGATTGCTGATATCTTTACAAAGGCACTTCCTATGGAAAAATTCTTCAAGTTACGAAGCTTACTTGGATGTTGTGATCGTGTGAATTAAGGGAGAGCATGTTAGAAGTTAATTCAAATTTGAAGAAGTTCCTATTATCTCCCCACTAGCAATTCAAATCCTGATTTTGTTGATGTTGATTTTTCTCTTTCATCTCCTAGTTATTTGGTGTACTTTAATTTTTAAATAAATCCTTATCTTTTAGATAAGGTTGCTAAGTTGTTGGTTTATTTTCTCTATTGCTGCCACATGTCTAGACTAGCAACTTATTTAAGAGTGTTACGTGGTTTGATTGTATATAGAGAAAATTCATTCAGTAAAAAGAATTTTGTTCTCATCTTTTTTCTCATGTTTTGTCTAGCTGCAACATAGTGAAGTTGGTTTTATCCAACAACTATTTGGGAAAAGATTCTAATTAGACAGTGGTCAGAAAAGAATAATTAATCAGGTATTTTAACACCACTCTAAGATTCTAATTAGACTATGGCTTTTAAAATTAGGGATACAATAATAGCACAGAAAAAATCTGTGCTTTGAGGACATGTCATCTGATGCTATATAATGCAACTTTCAGTTGTCTCAATGTGACCTAGCTCCTTTAGATGGCTATGCTCTCAGCAACCCACATATGGGACATAATCTCCTAGTCTGTTCTATATAATTTAAAAGCATGAAACTTCACCAGCTTAAATGAAAATATTTGAAACTGGGCCAACAGAAAAGTGGTGGTAAGAAATTGAAAAAATGATGTCTCATCAAATCCCAGAAATGAGATGATAATCTTGTACTCGCAGGAATGCAGTCTTATCTCAATTAGTACTATAACTAGAGTTTCACTCATCTCAAAATCTACATAAAACACAGTGGAATGGTTTTATTTCCATGGAACAACTCAAACTGATCCCTTTTAATTTTGCAGTCCTATATTCGGATGGGAGATTTTTACTGACCTTTTTTTAAGGAATAAACAAAAATACTGACAATGCCAACAAATGCAAATGAAGAAAAAAAAAATGATCATTTAATCCATGGATTGGTCTCTTTCTGTGGTGACAATTCAATGACCACAAGCATGGGATAAAGTTATACCTTCATTTGCAATTGGTAAATGTACTCCATGATCTCCATAGTCTAGCTGAGTTTCTGCGAGGTTTTCTTTAAGTGCTTCCTTGACTTAAGCTCAAACCTCGAATTTCAGGAGCATTCTAATAAAACATATAGATGATTTTTTAGAATGCATAAAAAATCCCTAAATTTATATTTGAGAATATTGAAATTTGGCTTTTTGCTTTGGTTCTGGAGAACACAATAATTCCCACGCTCTGAAAACAAAATCCCGAATCAAACTCTGAAGCTAATTGACTACTGTTATTTGTTGGAAGTCCTTTTCTCTTACCAAAGTTTATTACCTAATAATGTCTTCAATAATACTAGCATAGCACAAACATTCATCACATAAAGATGGACGCAGCACACATGAGCACTGGCATGCCTTCCTAATGTTGTTTTATAGAAACAGAAAGTTTGTCTCAAAAGGTCAACAGGAAAGCATTTTGAACCCCAATTGATTAAGGAAATTTTATAGTTTTTTTGGCGGACAATAATCTTCAACCAACAAGTAGAATTATGAAATCTTGAATATTACAATATAAATTACTCAGCTGACTAATAACATTCAAGGAACAACCTAGGAAGTATACATAACATGGATCTGATTCTTAAAGGATCACCAGAACATTACAATATAAAATACTCAACAAGTGTATCTATGATTACCTCTATCCCTGCCTTGATTATTAATGGCCTGATTGAATGTACTACTGGCAGGCGATAAATCCAGCATTTGTATTTCAAGGATCACCAGAACTACTTGTCGACCTTGTGAAAGCACACAAATTATGAGCTTAGTAATCTTGCTCTGAGAATTCAAATGATAAGAAACAAAAGACACTAGCGTGAGCGGAACTGCAATTATTGATAGTGGAGATTTTACCCCATAGTGTTGAGAGCTCATTAAACAAAAATGCAAATCCGAACACTTCCAATTTTAGTTGATGAAGTCAAGTATGGATCTGAAAGTTTTATTTGCTAATCATTTATTGTCTTTAACTCCGTCCTTCTCTCTATTAGACTTTGATTTAAAGCAGACATTTCAAATGTGATATTATGTCACACTTGTATATAATTGGTCTATGAAATAAAAATTTGGGCAAGTTACGAGGAATAAAAGTCGAAAGATAAAGCTGTTGTTAGGCTTTGGAAAGAGGGGGGGAAGGGGGAGTGGTGGGGAAGGCTTAATGTACAGCACACTATTGTTGAGGTATATAGTGTTAGAAAAAATGGGTGTAAACCCATTGTTTTGTTGATCTTTGAGCCAATATAAATATGGGACCTATACATCCTTTGTGTCGGGTCATTGGTGCATTGAATTCATCTCTGAGAGGAGATGAATTTAGACTATTTACTTGCTCAAATCCGTGTAGGATTGAAGGAGTTATTGGCCTCCAAAGTCACCCTCTTGAATATGGGTTATATAGTTGAAAGTGGATTATCCCACATTGATTTCTTATGGGAAACATGTTGTGTATATATAACCCAAGTATGGAGTAAGATTTGGGCCCTAAGGAGCACCCCACTTTTGTGGAAGGGGGAGGACCTATGAAACCCATGGGTTGACCCAATACTTCACACACGTGTGCGCGCCGCCGCCCTCACCCGTTCGGTCCGGGACCTGGCCGTGGCCGTGGGTTCAGTTTGACTCTTATCTTTTTGGGCCAGGGTCGAAGTTAAATTAATTAATTAATTTTGTTTTCTGACAGTTGACCGAACAGATGTGTCTGTTGACCAAATAGATGTGTCCTCCGGTAAGGGGCTGTTTGGCTGCTGGTACCTGTTCGAACCAGTATTTCGAACAGGCACCTATGCTTTATAAAAAGGGCAACATTCTAGCATTCATTTGATCCCGAATTTTTTTGCATACAACATATTCTTCTTCTTCTTCTTCTTCTTCTTCTTCCTCCCATATTTTCCTGAGAGAGTTCAGATTATCTTGTGAAGCCATAGAGCAGTCTTTATTGAAGTGCTACCTAAAGACTGCTGAGATTGTTTCATCTTGGGAGTCAGACGCCCATCATCCTGTGAGTACCAACTGTGGGGGGCGAATCTATCTTTAAGGAGAGAGTGTGAAACACTTGACTCGATTTATTTTTTAACTTCTAGATTTTCTGTTTTATGAACAACAATCGGGTAAGTCGTTACAATTTAGTTTGTTCTTATTTATAATTTGAATTGTCTTCTAGTTAAAATTGCTTCTAGTTGATAACTAGATACATTCCTGTTGTTTATTATTATTGATCACTAATTATACACATAGTATTTAAGTAGGGATTATTTTTTCAACAAACTTAAAGACAGATTCAATTCCTATTTTAATTGTGTTAATTAGTGTCGTGTTTTATGTTGTTTCTGGATTAGTGCTCAAATTTTGTGTAAAATTATTTAATTCAGAAATGGCAGATATTACTCCTATTTCTACCCCTACTCTAACTCCTACTGTGATTGCAACACCTGTACCGACATTGATTGTGCCAGTGAATCGGGTGCCTACACCGACTATGGCGGTGAATCAAGTGCATACACGAACTGTGCCGGTGAATCACGGAGAAAAGCCAAAGAAGTTCAATGGAACTGATTTCAAAAGGTGGCAACAAAAGATGTTGTTCTACCTGACGACTCTAAACTTGGCAAAATTTCTTCATGAAGATGTTCCTATTCTGAACGAGAATGAGTCCGACCAGCAAGTAGTTGCGGCAGTGGAAGCATGGAAACATGTCGACTTCCTATGTAGGAACTATATCCTCAATGGACTGGATAATACACTCTAGAATGTGTATTGTGCCATGCAAACGACGAAAGAACTGTGGGAATCTTTAGACAAGAAGTACAAGACGGAAGACGCTGGCTTAAAGAAATGTTTGGTCGGTAAGTTCCTTGATTACAAAATGTTTGATTCTAAAACAGTTATTAGCCAGGTCCAGGATCTCCAAGTTATATTTCATGACATCCATGCTGAAGGCATGGTACTGAGTGAATCTTTCTAAGTGGCTGCGATAATTGAAAAATTGCTGCCATCCTGGAAAGAATTCAAAAACTATCTGAAGTATAAGCACAAGGAGATGAGGCTTGAGGAACTTATTGTCAGGCTAAGAATTGATGAAGACAACCGTGCTTCTAAGAAGAAGTTTATCAACACCCCTATAGTGTCAAAGGCAAACGTGGTGGAGCAAGCCAAATCCAACAACAAAAAGCGAAAGCATGGTGGCCAAGGGTCTTACCAAGGATCCAAAGGTGGTGATTTCAAAAGGTTCAAAGGAAAATGTTACGTCTATGGCAAGACTGGTCATACAGCCAAGGATTGTCACAAGCGTAAGTATCTTGAGAAAAAGGACTAAGAGAACCACAAGAAGAAATCTGCTCAAGCCAATGCGACCGAGGATCTCTGTGCTAATGTGGAAGACCTGAATCTCTCTGCCGTAGTTTCTGAGGTAAACTTGGTTGGCAATACTAAAGAATGGTGGGTGGACACTGGGGCCACTCGTCACATCTGTGCTAACAAGTGGATATTCACATCTTACCAATCAGTGGATGGTGAACAACTCTACATGGGCAACTCGGCAACCTCAAAGGTTGAAGGTCAAGGGAAGATCGCTCTGAAAATGACTTCCGGCAAAGAACTTACTCTCAATGAGGTGTTCCATGTGCCAGACATTCGCAAGAATTTAGTCTCTGGTTCATTGTTGAGTAAGAAGGGCTTTAAGTTGGTGTTTGAGAGTGATAAGTTTGTACTTACTAATGGGGGAATGTTTGTGGGAAAGGGATATCTGAGCGATGGGCTCTTCAAACTTAATGTAATGATTGCGGCTCCTAAGCCTTCTAGTAATAATATTGCATCTTCTATTTACTTGTTTCAGTCTTCAAATATATGGCATGGTAGATTAGGTCATGTTAACTTTGATACCATGCGTAGATTAGTTAAATTAGAGTCTTTGCCTAAACTTGATTTTAATGCTAATCATAAATGTGCAACTTGTGTTGAGGCAAAGTTGACTAGAACTCCGTTTAAATCAATTGAAAGAAGTACTGAACCACTTGAAATAATTCATAGTGATGTTTGTGACTTGAAATATGTTCAAACTCGAGGTGGGAAAAAATACTTCATAACTTTCATTAATGATTGCACTCGTTATTGTCACGTCTACTGAATGAGAAGTAAAGATGAAGCAATAGACATGTTTATACAATACAAGAGTGAAGTTGAGAATGAACTTAGCAAAAAGATTAAGGTGTTAAGAAGTGATAGAGGTGGTGAGTATGAAGCACCATTTGCACAACTATGTGTTGAACATGGTATCATACATCAAACCACTGCACCTTATTCACCTCAACAAAATGGAGTTGTTAAGCGGAAGAATCACACTCTAAAAGAGATAATAAATGCTATGTTGATAAGTTTTGGGGCACCCCAAAATTTGTGGGGGAAAGCGTTGCTATCTGCCAACTATGTTCTCAATAAGATACCCCACAAGAAACTTAGCAAAACCCCTTATGAGATGTGGAAAGGTCGAAAGCCTTCCCATAAATACTTGAGAGTATGGGGTTGTTTGGCAAAGGTAGCGGTTCCTTTACCTAAGAAGGTAAAATTAGGACCACAAACAGTTGATTGTATATTTATTGGCTATGCCGAACATAGTAGTGCATATCGGTTTTTGGTTTACAAGTCTGAAATATCAGATATTCATGTGAACACAATAATAGAGTCTAGGAATGTATCCTTCTTTGAGAAGAAGTTTTCGTATAAGTCTACACATGGATCAAGTTCGCTTAAACGGACTCATGATAGCATTGTAGATGAAGATCATGGGTCTGTGGATAAAGGAAACAATGCTGAACCTAGACGAGGTAAAATGACAAAGGTTGCAAAATCATTCGGTCCTGATTTTCTAACATATTTGTTAGAAAATGAACCTCAGAGTTACAAAAAAGCAATGTCCTCTCCGGAAGCACCTTTGTGGAAAGAGGTTATCTATAGTGAAGTTAAGTCAATTCTGCAAAATCATACATGGAAACTAGTGGATCTTCCACCTGGTAACAAACCCCTTAGATACAAGTGGATATTCAAGAGGAATATGAAAGTAGATGATTCAATTGACAAATACAAGGCGAGACTTGTAGTCAAAGGCTATAAGCAGACAGAGGGAGTGGATTATTTCGATACATATTCTCCTGTAACCAGAATAACATCCATACATATCTTGATAGCCTTTGTGGCTTTACATAATCTTGAGATTCATCAAATGGATGTTAAGACGGCATTCTTAAATGGAGATTCGAATGAGGAGATTTATATGAAACAACCTGAAGGGTTCATTGTTCTTGGCAAAGAGAAAAAGGTATGCAAACTTGTTAAGTCTCTGTATAGACTAAAACAAGCTCCGAAACAATGGCATGAGAAGTTTGACAATGCTATGCTGTCAAGCGGCTTCAAGATAAATGAATGCAACAAGTGTGTTTATGTAAAGAACACTGCTCATGGTTATGTCCTTGTTTGTCTTTATGTAGATGATATGATTATCATTGGTAGCAATAATGATGTCATTAAAGCTACTAAGAAATTGTTGAACAGTAAGTTTGACATGAAAGATCTAGGGATTGCAGATGTTATACTTGGTATTAAGATTACTAAAACATCTGAGGGATATGCATTATCACAGACCCATTATGTCAAGAAGATACTCGATAAGTTTAGTAAGTCTGATAACAATCTAGCAAGCACACCCATAGATTGTTGTCTACATCTATACAAGAACGAAGATGATGTCATATCTCCATTAGAATACTCATGGATAATTGGCAGTTTAATGTATCTTATGAATTGCACACGTTTGGATATTGCTTATACGGTAAGCAGACTGAGCAGATATACGAGTAACCCAGGGTCAAACCACTGAAAGGCCATAGTTAGGGTTCTCAGGTATCTGAGATTCACCTTGAATTATGGGCTGCACTATATAAGATATCTAGCTATTGTAGAAGGTTACACAGATGCAAACTGCATATCTGACACTAGAGACTCTAAATCCACAAGTGGATATGTGTTTACTCTAGGAGGCGCAACAATATCTTGGAAATCCTCAAAACAAACTTGTATAGCCAGATCCACCATGGAGTCTGAGTTTATCGCTTTAGATAAAGCAGGAGAGGAAGCGGAGTGGCTTTGTAACTTTCTAGAGGATGTTCCCGTATGGCCTAAACTAGTCTCTTCTATTTGTATACATTGCGATAGTCAATGTGCAATAGCAAGAGCACAAATCACATGTATAATGGGAAGTCACAACATATACATCGACGACACAATACTGTGAGGCAAATGATTTCGAATGGAATTATATCCATTGATTACATCAAGTCTAAGGACAACATTGCGGATCCGCTTACAAAAGGCTTGATGAAAGATGAAGTAGAGAACTCATCGAGGGGAATGGGCCTTAAGCATATGACTTAAAAAGTCGCCATAATGGCAACCCAACCTAGTTGACTGGAGATCCCAAGATCTAGGTTCAACGGGACAACTGAATTGTGTGTGACTTAGGACAAATCACTGAAGAACTCGTTCCTCTATTCATTTCTATGATGAAATAGTGATAACCTGTAGATAGTGTTTAGGATGAGCTTCGCTCTTAATGATTCTTATACCTTGGAATTCCAAGTGGAGTATAGCAGGATACTCTTAATAAGAGATCACCTATATGAGTATAAAGGGGCCGCTTCTATGAGAAATTCTTAAGGCTAATTTCTCTAGAGTTCTCATGAATCTACCAGGCATTGTTCAGGGTCAAAATGAACATAACCGAATGGATCACTAGATGATTGGAAAGGAACCGTGTGAGTGCTATTGTCTTACTTTATACAAACGGCTGAACAGTTTAAGACATCATGTTCACTGGTTAGCCAAATAAATCCGATGATATTTCACTAGGGAAGGTTCAAAGCCAAAAACCACCTTTTCCGAAGCGGCAACTTTCTACCTGTACTCTCTCTCTCTCTCTCTGTCTCTCTCTCTGTGTCAAGTCAGCACTCTCATTTGCATTTTTTATTTCCAGCCAATCTCATTCATGTGGCGGATTATTAGAAAAAATGGGTGTAAACCCATTATTTTGTTGATCTTTGAGCCAATATAACTGTGGGACCCATACATCTTTTGTGTCGGGTCATTGGTGCGTTGGATTCACCTTCGAAAAGAGATGAATTTAGACTATTTACTTGCTCAAATTCGTGTAGGATTGAATGAGTTATTGGCCTCCAAAGTCACCCTCTTGAATATGGGTTATGTAGTTGAAAGTGGGTTATCCCACATTGATTTCTTATGGGAAACGTGTTGTGCATATATAACCCAAGTTTAGAGTAAGGTTTGGGCCCTAAGGGGCACCCCACTTTTGTGGAAGGAGGAGGACCTATGAAACCCATAAGTTGACCCAATACTCCACACACGCGTGTGTGCGTCGCCGCCCCTGCCCGTTTGGTCCGGGACGTGGCCGTGGGCCGTGGGTTCAGTTCGACTCTTATCTTTTTGGGCCATGGTTGGAGTTAAATTAATTAATTAATTTTATTTTCTGATGGTTGACCAAACAGATGTGTCCCTCCGGTAAGGGGTTGTCTGGCTGCTGGTACCTGTTCGAACTAGTATTTCAAACAGGCACCTGGGCTCTATAAAAAGGGCAACATTCTAGCATTCATTTGATCCTGAATTTTGTTGCATACAACATATTCTTCTTCTTCTTCTTCTTCCTCTCATATTTTCCTGAGAGAGTTTAGATCATCTTGTAAAGCCGCCAAACAGTCTTTATTGAAGTGTTGCCTATAGATTGCTGAGATCGTTTCATCTTGGGAGTCAGACGTCTATCATCCCGTGAGCACTAACTGTGGGGGGCGAATCTGTCTTTAAGGAGAGAGTGTGAAACACTCGACTCGGTCTATTTTTCAACTTCTAGATTTTCTGTTTTACGAACGACAATCGGGTAAGTCGTTACGATTTAGTTTGTTCTTATTTATAATTTGAATTGTCTTCTAGTTAAAATTGTTTCTAGTTGATAACTAGATACATTCCTGTTGTTTATTATTATTGATCACTAATTATACACATAGCATTTAAATAGGAATTATTTTTCCCAACATATAGGAGTGTTAAATTCTTAGCCAATGTGTAGTACTAGTGCCATAGCAAGTCAGGGACCAGAAGATTTAGAAGATGAAACCATCAAGTAGTAAGAGAATTCAAGATAAAATAAATAGAACAACACTCATGACTGCAAAACAAAGTAGACCTTGTAAAAATGATTCTGTGGACAACCAAGTAAACGCTTTTACAATTCTCTCTATTGCATATCAAAAAGAGGGACGGGGTAGGGGGGGAGAGGAAAAAAATTAAAGCTACTGAAGTAGGATAAACATCATTGACCTGAAAGAGAGCATCGGTACTGTAATTAGCCTGTAACTTACACAGCGCAGAATGCAAATCCCATAACAACTGAAGTGATAAATATAGGTGGCTTGATGGAGAGCTGCCGTATTGGAGAATAACTCAACCAATAAATGCAATATTTTAATTAAAAGAGCAAATTTAATATTTCATGCAAATTATATCATCTACGTATTCTCAATTACCATGTAAATTGCTTTCTATTATGATGCATAAGAGTAGCAGCTTATTCCATGAAGGCCACGGAGTCCATGACTAAATGTCAGGGGCTGCCTTTCGGCACCTCATGACGTCTTATTTTTGTACCCAAATGTTCTTGTCAAAGGGGGCCACGGAATGCTCGGGTCGTCCCGCGACACTAAGTACCACAGGAAATTGTCTGAGCACAAATATATAATTAAGCCTGGAAATAGGTATAAAGAAAATGTCTTTGCATAAGTTCCAAAGAACAAAAAATATATGATAATATTGCATCTCCAGAAAGAAAAAACTATTGCATGCTCGTGGATGGATGTATGAGACACCAATAATCATCTATTAGGAAGCTCAGTGACTGCAATTCTCCCTTTCTGCTTTACACCAAATTAAGAAAATTTCTTTAGATTTAAAAGGCAAGACTAAAACTGGTTGACCAGAGAGAGAGAGAGAGAGAGAGAGAGAGAGAGAGAGAGAGAGGAATCAATCACCATAATGAGACCCCTGATTGGATTGCAGAGAGTCCAATTTTTTATGGTTGATATAGAGGCATCAACCACCATTAAGTGCTATTGAGTTCCAACTACAAAGAATGAACAAAGAGTTAAAAAGGGTTAGATAACAAATTATTGATTGGTTGATCCAAAGGGGAAAACAACGACTTACTAAAGTATAATGTGATTGTCTAGATTCTAGGACTGGCTCAGCTATTTTGCAGTAGTTTGCTTGCCTTATTAGTGGGTGATTAGCATCAAATTCGTTGACCAAAAACTTCATTTGAGCTACCTTCACAAAATTTGATTCCAATCAATACTCACTTACATCAGAAATTAAGGGTGGACAATTTTCAGTATGACCAGCAAAACATCAATTTTTGAAAAATTTGACTGAAGATGGAAAGAATCGTGGCTAAGAAACAAAAATTTATTCAGAAAAGCGTCAACAAAAGATGAATAATGCTTGTTCAATAGTAAGACCTTGCAATATTTAAGCCTCGCTTTGAATTTCTCAGGGATTGAACGTATCAGCCAGTGCCTCAAAGTATCTGGAAACAGAAAGAAAGCTTAGAAAATGGTCCAAAGATTTAAATGCATAAGTATATGTTGTTGAGTCCATTTCACTTCATTGATCTAGATACCTAAGCAGTCTATTCAAAAACCTCTTTATTCACAGGAATAAAACCAAATGCCAATTCCCATTAACTAGTAAATAGAAGATTATACATGAAGGTTAATGTAAAGGTCCTCTATTCCAATACAAAAATAGTCATTTTGATTTATTAAACAAGAAAACAATGGTACAACACCAATAACTAGCTACTCTAAAAGCTAAAACTAGAAGAAAGGGGTGTAATAGAACATGTCTGATGTCAACAATGGAGAGATAGACAATGTGGGATTGCGAGGTGTTGTTAATGAATATGAGATTTTTAAAAGGTGTAAATAATTAGAGTTAGAATGTCGGAGAGCAGTATTTGCCCAGAAAAAAGTGGCTTTTGAGTTGCGCATTCTACTTTTTCATTTCCTGTGTGTTTGGACACCAAAATTTATTGAGGGAAAGGAAAAGGGAACGGAAAAGAAGAAGGACATGAGATTCCAAATTCTATGCTCTTGTTTGGTTACACTGGGAAAGTGAGAAAGAAATGAATATACACTTATCAATACTTACGTAAAGGGAAGTGAGAGAATATTGTTTCTTCACTCATTTCTCTTTTGTTTTCTTTTATCTACCACTTTTTCTCACAACCAAACAATAAGAGTAACTTAATTTCTCATCCCTTTTGAGAAAAACAAGTGTTCTTGGTCATATGGATTTATATCCTAAAATGGACCTAGAGGGGGGTAAAAGGTCTCTACTCATTTTTTAAGCATGTGTTAGCAATGATTAATCTAAAGTGAACTATAAACATAAATCAAAACATACAACCATTAACATACAAGATTTTTAGCGTAGAAACCCTTGCGGGAGAAAACCACGGGATCTAGTCCAGCTCCAACCAAGTAGTATTGAGAAACAAAGTACAAGAATGCCTTACAACCCTTTCACAGCGTTGAATCCACAACTAGGATTGAATCTTGCAGCTTGCACACCATCCGAATCCACGAACTCCTTCTAGCACTTGATTCTCCACCGAGTCCACAATGAAGCTCTTCGATCTAGCAACTTGAATCACCACAAGCTACTCTCTTCTCATTGATGGTATGGAGGAAGGTATGATGGAGAGTTCTCTTAGAACATGTAGGCTCTTAACATATTAAGTAAAGGACTCTAAGTGGGAGAGAACTCACGCAAAACTTGAATATCTTGTCTCAAAATATGTGAGGAGCTGCAAGCCCTTGTTGGTTCAAGAAGAAGACTCTAGAACCTTTCTCCCTTGGATCCCCTCTTGCCCAAGTGTATGGACAGGTTGTATATATCATTGAGCCTTGTAAATGATGTAAAATAATATTTCTTGTAGAGTGGAAGACAAATTACTCCCACATGTTCCCACATGTTCCTTGAGAGGCTAAAGCTACTTTTTAGCTTTTTTAGTGCAAGGCTCGAGGTCAAAGTGCAAGTCTTGAAGTCTGGAAAGCAGATTTAAAGCAAAACTGACCTACCGTGCCAATGCACGGTTAGGTGCGCCTAATGGTGCACTTCTGGTGGTGGTGCGCCATTACTGCACCAGAGGTGCGCCATCACTGTCTTTGAGTTTTTTTGCTGGGGGAGCACGCTAGGGTGCGGTTGAAGTACGCCAGTGCGCAGTCCATGGTGTAGTCTTCAGTATTATAGCCATAACTTTTTACTGAGATGTCGGATTGATGGGACTCAAAGCTCTCTAGAAAGAAGACTCGAAGATCTACAACTTTTTCTCTAACGAGCCTTTTCTAATTCGAAAAATATCATGGTTAAAAACTAGATAAAAGAGAATTGATCTGCTAGAGATAGATTCATTGAATTTTGCAGGTGACCCATCTTCTCAAAATTCATTCAACTGTTGTTGATTATTCCCTTGAAGCTTTATGGAAGCAAATTCCTAACATCTAAGGTCATTACAATGTGATAAATACACTTAAGCCTCACACAAGACATAAAGAGATTTTAGCTCTCAATTTACATGGCACAAAATGAGCCAATTTTCCTAACACATTTTCCTTTTTCCTCTATAAATCCGGGATCTAAACACAACGTTAAGGGTTTGTCTCTAGTTAGAAACACACATAAGTCGAGAAAAGAAGAAAAAAAAAAAAGGATGAAGCAAGCTATTTGTCCAATTGAACTTAAAGTCACTAAATATACTGCATTAATCAGATCTTATGGTTACGTAAAACAAAGTAAGAAGAGCAAATATGGAGTAAAAATGCTATTTACATGTAAATGTACATTGATTATATATATACACATGTATAAAATATGTAGGTACGAGAAATTGTGCGTTTAACAAATGAGATCCAAGATAACTGATTCCTCTTTCAGGAAGTTAATTAACGATTAGTTGTGGTTTGAGGAAGAGAGAAATTACATACTTGGCAGTAGACTTTTCATGCTTTTTTTTTTTTTTTTTTTTATCCCCCCAGGAAATAGAATTTCAGAGGCAACTGTTGCACTTCAGCTCACTCAAACGTCTCATCCTCTGAAAACCCAACAAATCAAGCCAAAGGAGTTAGTTTAGATAACAGTACTCATATAGTACTACTTAACACAAACACAGATGATAGATTTGTTTAGTTGCATTACAGAAGTAACACTACTTGAATGTTTTCACCATTATTTAAAATTGTGAGACCAGAACTCATGCAAAATAAAAGGGAGGGGAGTTGAGGAAAAATCAACTGAGAGGAAATCGGAAGGGTAAATATCTGAGATGACTTAGAAAGTCATGTATTGAACTTTGATTTTTGGAATAAAAATAAAATGGATAAAGGGTGTAAGAGAAGAAGAGAAGAAAAGCATCAATATGTCAATTAGAGAAACAATTTACCGTGTAGGTATAAACTCGATCGCTGGAATATGGGAAATCTTGTCCCATTCTTGGCTCATTTTCCTTTTGCATCTTTTCTCCAAAGTGGGACAGTCATCAATTGCCAAATTTTGTAATTTGGCGAGGCATTGCATTGCTTTCACCGAGGGCAGACTCATGAGATTCTTGCAATGTCGAAGCTGAAGAGATTGAAGAGATGAAAGTTCACCCAGCCACTCCGGCAGAACTTGCATCCCATCAAAATGTTCTATTGACAGCTCTGTCAAGGCAGTGAGGTGCCGAACTTGATCTGGCAGAGACTCGAGCTTTGGCCAACCAACCAATACTAGAGACTCCAGGGAGAAAAAGGGGTTCTGCTGGGGGTGGTGGTGGTGGTGGTCGATTTCCTTACCCTTACCCTTGGCAGCAGCAGCATCAGAATTAGCATTTACGGAGGAGGGCCAGGGGAAATTTTCAAGCTCCTCTGAGAAGCTACCTATTTCCAATCTTTGAAGGCCAGTCAAGCAGAGCAGCCCTTCACCCCAACAACTAGCCAATCCTGGACAACTTACAATCGCCAATGTCTGAAGGGATGTGAGGTTGCACAGTTCATCTGGACTGGCCAGTATTAAATTCGGACACTGTTTTATCTCCAACGTTGCAAGCGTTTGTGGCAGCCTCTCTGGCAAATAACACAGCCCGTACCATTCATATATTGTTAGCATCCTTAATGACTCGCTAAATTTTGCCAGCACGTCTTTCAGGAGATCATGGATCCCTACCTCCGGCCAATCCACCATTATCGTCAAGCGGGGGCAATATATCCTTTTGAAATTCCTCAAATGGTGAAGAGCATTTTCGGTGAATGGGCGAATGGACAATTCCTGAAAGGGTACTAAGAACCGACCAGGAATTGTAACCAAGCGAGAGCAACAACTAATAAGCAAGTCTTCAAGGCGAGGAAAGAACCCCCGCGACAACGATACATCTGACGACCACTTTTCCAGCCTTCCCATAGAACCCAGATGGAGTTCTCTTACTGCCGGAAATACACAGCCACCATCATTACCATAGAATTCGGGACCAACACTTTTCACATTAGACAATCCATGTATATCAACAACCTCCAGACGTGGGAAATGTCCAAGCGGTGGGAGATATTCACATCTCATGCAGTCACGTAGTGTGATAATCACCACGTTGTCAAGCCAACTTGGTTTCATCCATGATGGAAACCTTTCGCCCTCGAAGAATTTAATAGTTAAAAACTTCAGATTCCAATGAGGCTTCAGCCCTTCCAACACATCTTCATCATTGTTTCTATCTACATCTCTGACATTACTCCAATACAACTCCAACTTATCAATCTTTGACTTTCCTGACAAATTCGCTTTCTCTGCTTCTCTCTTGTGTCTCAGTCGCTCAAGATTGTGTATCTTCAATGTGCCTCTCAAGTTGAGTAAGCTCCCTAGCTCTTCAATTTCATGGCCGCTATCGTCACTACAAACAAAGAATGGTAATGCCTGCAAAGAAGTCATGCGTCCCACCATTATTGGCACCAATTCCAGTTTTGGGTAACTGACATCTGCAAAATGGAAATGCCTCAAGCTAACTAACTTGTGGAATTCTTTTGGAAGCTCTCTCAAATATTGAGAATTTGGGAATCTCAATGTCTGCAAATAATAGAGCTTGGTGATAAAATCTGGGAGTGCTTCAATTTTAGTCGTTGAGAGATCAAGATACCTCAAACGCAAGATCTTGCTTACTGACCTTGGCAACTCTTTCTTACCGTATTGTCCCAAAGCCAGGGCACGTACAGATTTGACATCTGCAATGTTTTTAGGGAGATGTCCAGTTAAAAGTAGCGTCCTTACGTTTCCAACATTTCTTTCTGGAATTTCTAAACTTGTTTCTGCCCCAAAATTGACTGATAGGTGTTGAACCTCAGAAAGGTCCTTCATCTCACCAGCAGTCAAGGTCAAGCATTTACCCTCTGAGACATGTTTTGCAAGATCATGCACAAAATCATACATCTTGCAACTTATAATGTTATCATATTGATCCTTTTTAACATCTTGAAGTAAAAAATTGCTGGACAAGATATCGAAATAATAATTACCTATATCTTCCATTGCCAAATTTGCTCCCTGAGGAGGTTGAAGATATTCTTGACTCATCCAAAGTTGAATCAAGTTATTTTTCTCAATTTCAAAATCTTTTGGTAAAGTAGAGCAATATGCAAAACACTGCTTCAAATATGGAGACGGTAAGTGATCAAAACTTTGCCTTACTGCTGATAGAATTCCATTTTTTGGTGAACTCCAGATTTCATTGTCTTGGATAGACAACCATTCCTGTTCATGGTGCTTACAGTACATCACACTTGCTAGTGACTTTATTGCTAATGGCACACCCTTGCACTTTTCTACCATTCTTCTGCCAATATCCATCAATTCTGGAGTCATTCTTGGTCCTCCTCCATCTGCAAATACTCTTTTGCTAAACATGATCCAACTATCCTTATCTGATAGTCTGTCCAAGTGATAAGTAAGAGAAGGAGATGTTTTCAAGATTACTTCCACCACTCCCATACGACGGGTTGTAACTATGATTTTGCTTTCCTCAGAGTCACCTAATGCTTGCAAATTCCGTCTCATGTGAGCCCATTTATCATTATGTTCATTCCAAACATCGTCAAGTACAAGTAAATATTTTTTTCCATCTAGTTTTTCTCGAAGCTTTCTCATTACCATTTCTTCAGCCATTAATGTTTCAGATCCATCTCCAGTAAGACATTGTAACATCTCATTCAGTAGTCTTTCAACATCGAAATCATGAGATACACAAACCCACATTCTTCGGTCACCAAAAATATTCACAACCTTGTCATCATTGTAAACTAGTTGAGCAAGGGTTGTCTTCCCAAGCCCTGCCATTCCTACTATGGCAATGACAGACAAATCATCGTTAACATTAGAGTAAGATAACATGTCTATCACTTTAGACACATCACCCTTCCTTCCCAAAACTTCTGAATCATCTAGAAAGGGCATATGTTCCTTATATATTCCAGGTTCAACAATATCATATTTATATTCAACAGGTCTATGACCGATTTCATTCGCTTCATTGTAAATTTCGTCTAACAACAAATTGATATTTCTGACCTTCTGAGCCATTTTGAGACGAAATGGCAGTGGATTTGAGGGGAAGAACAAGTTGCGTACCTTGCTCTTAATTCGATTTTGTATCTCCAACTTTCTTTGAAGAAGTTCAAACGCAAACTCATCTAACACATCCTCAGCCTTGCAGGCTACATCCTTGAGCTTCTTGAGCCATGAATAAATACCTTCCAGTCTTACTCCCTGGTTCTCAGCGTCCAGTAACAACTCTAGAATCGTGGTTGACCTACGAAGGAGACTTTGCCCTTCCTTGAAACCGCATGCCAATCTAGTTTGTTCGGCTTCGGCTGCTAGACGAATCAAGTTATTCAGGATCACCTCAGCAGCAAAGAAGAGGGGAGGAGATTCATCAGCCATCTTTTCTTCGGAAAGAAAGGAACTTCGATTAAACAGGAATATTATTGCTTGGAATCAAATAGTGAATACAAGAAGAGAATACTACAGAGAGACCGACGGGAAGTATTATTGAAGACGGAATAATATACTATAAAAGTCCAGCTGCATAACATTTGTTATTTGAAGTACCAGACTAGAAGTCGACCGCCGTACATTGCAGGGTAAATAATAGTTCTTACAAATAAATTTTAATAAATATTATATTAGTTTTATTACCCAACATTGTTTAGCTATGACATATACATATGTAATTTAATGTAATGTAATCTAATATATATCCACACACACATAGATGTAGTGTTTTTCTCAAACTTTTATCTATACTCTGGGTTTTCATAGAAATTGGCCAATTTTATTAATGTGTTGGTACATTACATCGAGTTTCCCATTTAATGTTAAATTCTATATCTTTCTAATCTAATCATATAAACAATAATATTTTTACTTTGCCCCATACACTCCCAACAATTATTCATGATTGATGCTTCATGATGAGACGCACAAATTGATTAATCAAATATCATTATTTTTTCTTTTATAATTTTCTTCACAAGATCATAACCAAGGATATACGCATATTATTTTGTAAATTTAATACGAAAATGCTAAATACAATCGCAGGTGGCCATCAGGCGCCACCTTATGGCCACCACATCAGCAGCCACCTGATGGCCACCCGCAACTGTATTTAGACTTCCCCAATTTAATATCACCTCCATGTCTTCTCACATCCACCCTACCTCTTTGCAACCCAACCGTTTAACTCTCACCATCATCCTTTTTAATTTTTATGAAATATTTTGCTTTTTTTCTTTGATCTTTACTTTTAAAATTTTATGTATTAGACCTTTCAATTCTTGTCTTATATTAATAGGAATGTAAATTTGGCTTGAGGCCGGTGGACGGCCCAAGCCAGACCATAAGCCTTACCCGAGCCTCCAACAACTCTTTTAGCAAACGAATCCACATAACACACTACTCTTGCATCAATTGAATCATATGAAACTACATCCTATTTATATACATTGATATACTTCATGATCCTATCCAACTTTTTCATATGGATGCATCTAGATCTGGGGAAGCATCCGCATTCACAGCACACACTACTCCTGAATCAATTGAGTCATAAGAAACTGCATCTTCATCAAGGACACGTATCATTTCTGATGTTTGGTTTAAGCTTTCAGAAACTTAATACAATAATGTCTAATGGAAGTATTAGAGTTATAGCAAAATGTAAAATTTATGGTAAGCATCTTAATGGTGTCACAACTTGTGGTACTAGCCTTTTAAGAAGACACCTTGATAGAAAGCACCCATCAAATGCAATTAAGTAGATAATCAGATGGTAGTTTAGCAAATTGGTCTTATGATCACACGCGTGTATGGAATTTACTTGTAGAATATGTTATTAAGCAAGAACACTCATTTACTTTTATTGAAGATAATCATTATGAATATGGTTAGAAATGCTTATACTCCCCAATTTAAAAAATTGAGCCAAAATACTATGGAAACTAACATAATGAAGAGATTTGTTGAAGCAAGGGAAGAAATAATAATTGATTTGCAAACTAGAAATGAAAAACTTTGCTAAAAACATCTGATACATGGAAAGCAAGACAAGGCTTGAAATACCAATGTATTACTGCACATTTTATAGATGATGATAGAAAACTAAATAAAACAATTATTTTGTTTAAAATTGTAGAATCTTATACATTGATATAGCTGTAGGAGAAGCAATATGAGATGAATTAATTAGTTGGAGTTTGCAAAATAATTTATCTTATTAAGTTTATATAATGCTATTTGCAATGACAATGTTGGACACTACCGTGAACAAATGTTAGAATTATCTTTACATGGTCATGTATTCTATAATAGTTGTGTTGCATATATTTTAAATTTGATAATTTAAGATGGTTTACAATTGATTGCTCGTTTTATTCGAAAAATTAAAAAATGGAGTTATTACAATTAATAGTTCTAGAAAAAGAATTTATTTGTTTAAGAATGTGTGCCAATCTGTTAGTCTTGCACCTAAAAAAATTACCTATAGATATAGAGACTTGATGAAATGCTATATATAATATTTAGAAGTATGCATAAAATATCAAAAAGTAATAGATATATTGTTGTTACTGTTAGGGATTTATACTAAAAAACATGATTTGTGTGATGACTTTAGTGTTTATTAATAAATTAGTTATTCTATTTTAATGAGAATTTGTGTGAGCAATGTTTGCCTTGCATTATTTGTTTAATGATCGTGTTTGTGTGTCTCTTATTCTATATAGTAGATGATTTGGTGTGTAGAGTACGGCTTACACACAGTAGATTAGATCATTGGTTCTTATTTAATATAAGCTTATCATTCATAATCTTAGATGAAACTGGACACACCATCAGTAAAACTGTAGCACAAGGTTTTAATAGGTTTGTTTTGATTATAGAGAACGACATAGTTTCAATTTCTTGCACTTGTATAATTTGTATATATTAAACATGGCCGTGTTGAGGTAATTATTTTTATACTAATTATATAAAACAATTAATATCTCATGATTATTGCTTAACCGCTTTTTCTTATCGGCTTGTTTTAACTCGCAAGTGCACGACTGTGTGATGTAGCAATTAACTCGGTGAGACCGATATCATATCTACGGGGAGCTAAACTTAGAAAATAAGTCTAGTGACAAAAAATTAAGAGAAATTTATTTGGAAAGAATTTGGTTTACAATAAATGTGAAATTTGCTTTGAAAGATAAATGGTTGTGAATAGAATTCAAATGATAATGCTTAAAATTACAAGAGAAATAAAAGTCTTGGCTCCAAATCATTCCGATGGTGGTATATTAGTGGTTCCTTCAAGATATTTAAGATAACTCAACCGAACATCAACAATGGTGATATTGGGTCAGAAAATATAACAACAAAGTTCAAAGAAATGAATGATTGATTCTTGCTTAAAAATGAAAAAATAGTTTCAAACTAGGCAAAACATTGAATTAAGCAATCCCTATACCAAAACTAAGGTTTGTGCATAGAAATTCAAGATTATGACATTGTTTAAATGGTTTTTGAAAATTCTTAATAATAGTCAATCATACATGTACAAAGTGAGAAGATAAATTATTGAGATGCATTAATACCTTAAAAAGATCACATCAACCACCATCATCCTTGATCTTGAACTAAGAAAGAGCTTAGCCAACAATCATTATGAAACAAAACACTTATATCAACATGAAATAAGAGGTTTTTAACATTGAAGAATCAAAATCAACAAAAGAAAACAAAATACAAGCTGCCCAAATTTTTGCACAAATCTGTACTGTAACTTTGGATGAAGTTTTTACCCTCTTCCACTCTGTTTTGAGAGATGGCTATTAGATAGATATTTATAGAGCTATTTTTCTACTTTCCAACCCCGTAAAGAACGACTCATTTGGACATCTGAGTCAAAAGTTATGTTCCAAACACCAGACGTGTGTCCAGCACATGGAGGGAAAGTCAAATTCGGCCAAAATTTTGAGCTGGCTGGTGGACCTTTTTATTCCATATTTTGGACTATTTTTTTCTTCTTTTTTTACCCTGTAATGAAAAATTATTGTCCTCTACTTCTTTCTAGCCATGTGCATGCTCTCTTTTTCCCATAATGAAGAATTATTGTACTACAACCATGTGTATGCTCTCTTTTTTTCCAAACAAACTTCCTACAAATGAGCTGAAATGGTCCTTCAAACTTTGAGCTGAAGTTTGCACAATACATGGAGTAAGTTTGGGCTGAAGTTTGCATAAAATATGGAGCAAGTTTAGGCTTGAAGTGTGGGCTGAAGTTTGTACAAAACATGGAGCAAGTTTGGGCTTGAAGTGGATCATTTTTTAGTCTTTTCTTGGATTGAAATGGGGCAGATTTGGGACACTTCTTGAAGCAAAATTTGCTTCAATGTTTGACTTAATTTCACTTCAATTCTTTGCTCCAAATCTCGGCCTTAAAGATCTCCGAAATACTTCATTTAAACTTTAGAAATCTATCAAAACATTAAACCAGACTTCATTACCAAAGGCACACCAAACTATTATGTGAAACAAAATAAACGAATAAATATATATGAAAAACTAGAGATTTATTGACAGTTTTAATACACAATCACACCCCCCAACTAAGATTTTGCTTGTTCTCGAGGAAAGCAAAACAAAAATAATTGTTATCTACTTTATTCAAATGCCACTTTCGTAGGATTCATGATTCCATTTAGCGTATGCAATAAGTCTTTAAACCCTAGGTGGCCCTAGTGGACGAGTTGTAGTCTCGTGAGGGTTGTCAGCTACGATACCCACAAACATCTTGAATTTCATCTTCATTCGAATCTCAAGTCAACCTATTCACAACAACTTAAACAAGTATTAAACACAAAATAAAGATTTCTCAAGTATGATATAAAGGACATGCATAGTTCAAAATACTATCAACTCATAAAGACATTCATAGGATCCTTACTCGGAGTGTGTGTGAATAAACTAACACGATCATTTTCTCAATATCAAAACTTAGGATCACTCAAATTTCTATCGGAATCGTGCTTCAACTCAAAAGCTCACCAGATATGCACTCAACAAATGAAACTCTCAGAAATAGGTGCATTTATGCTCTCTCAACATTTGTTTGCAGAAGAAGTAATGTAAACAATCCAAAAGGCTGCATACCAAGACCATGAAAAATGGTAAAACAAGAATAGCCGTAGTCTCATGAAAGGGTGTCAAGTGTCAGAAATCGGAATGTAACCACACCACCACATCTATTCACTCATTCAATTCAAACCATCTTATACTCGGGATCAAATAAGACTTCATTTTGGTTGTAATGTTAGGAAAAGAAAAGTGTATATAGCAAGAGTTAATAAAAAACTCATGTGTCCGATAATGGGCTAAATAAAGCACAAGGAGGTCTTTTTTTTTTTTTTTTAACATGAAATAAAATTTACCACTTTTTGGGATGCACCCAACTCTCTTTCCTTCCATTACATACATAAGTTCACATTGACTCTTAAATTTCATTTCTTCAAGCTTGCATTTGGACATTCGATTTTTTTTTTTTTTTTTTTGTTGAGAAAATGGACAAATGAACACTCCCTTCACTTATGACTTTGTTCTCACAAATCAAACCAAGCCCATTAATCTCAAAGACACTTTTGGATGAGGAGTTGGAAAAATGGTTAGTATGCAAAAGGCTCAAATTGGTGAAATAGGGATAAGTGTATAAAGAAAAGATACGAACAAGCTCAATTATCAAATATGGTCTAAAATCCTTTCCCAAGCATAACACAGTTTTTCAAGTGTTCATCAAATTCCAAATGTAAGTGATGTGGCACAAATGATGAATTCCTGACAACTCAACCAAATTAGAATGAATAATGAGACCAACCAACAATAATGATGCGTTTTTAAGAAAATGCAAGAGCAGCTGTGATAATACCCCTCCAAGAAAGAATGGCTCTAAAGCTCATAACAAGGGTACAAGTCTCCACTTTGTTCCTCAAGATTTTCAAGTGATCCTTTATGATCAATCAAGACTATAGTCATGCAAATTATAAGTTAAGTGCAGAAAGTCCGAGTATAGATGCCGTGAGATACTCTAACAAGAAGTTAGTATAATGAACTAAAAGGCCAACATATCAAAACTAGAAAATCCATAAATCATGCTTAATTACTCAAATGAATTACTATGATCATGCCGACTTTCAATTAGTATAAAGAATAAATCTTATTTTTTTATTATTAGTTTTTCTCTTCTTTTTTTTTTAACAAACTGACAAAAATAAAGTTTTTTTTTTTGTTTTTTTGTTTTTTTTAACAAACCGATAAAAACAAGGGCCTCACCCCCCAACTTAAACAATGCATTTGTCCCTAATGCATGAACCATGATGGAACAAGTAAATGCATGAGTCGGAAGAAAGAGAAAAAATTTATAATAAAATAAAACTAAAATATGTACCATGGTGGTTTATTACTTATGAAGTTTAAAATGGTGATAGATCTTCAAGATCCAAAGTCTCAGTTGCAGCTACGAAATTTTCAAGATATGGTTTCAATCGGTGGCCATTTACTTTGAAAACATTTCCATTCTTAGGATTCTCTACCTCATAGGCACCATGCTTCGAGATGGACTTGATCACAAATGGGCCAGTCCATTTTGTCCTCAACTTCCCAGGAAAGAGATGTAATCGTGAATTGTACAAGAGAACTTTCTAACCAACATTAAAGGACTTTCTAAGAATGTGTTTATCATGCAAAGCTTTCATCTTGTCCTTTGAAATTCTTGCGTTTACAGATGCAGGATTTCTCAATTCCTCTAATTCATCCAATTGAAGTTTTCTATGATTGCCAACCGCATTTTCATTGTCATTGAATTGGTGGATGGCCCAATATGCACAGTGCTCAATCTAAACTGGGAGATGACAAGGCTTTCCATAGACAAGCTTATAAGGAGACATTCCTAAAGTGGTCTTGTAAGCCATGCGATATGCCCACAAAGCATCGACTAGTTGTAGGGACCAATCTTTGCAGTTCGAATTGACCGTTTTCTCCAAAATGTTCTTGATCTCCCTATTTGCCAACTCAGCTTGGCCACTAGTTTGTGGGTGGTAAGGAGTACCAACCATGTGAATTACATCATATTTTCTCATCAACATTCTTACGGGTTTGTTATAAAAATGTTTTTCTCCATCACTAATCATAGCCTGAGGCATACCAAAACGAGAGAAAATATTTTCTTTCAAGAATTTGATCACAACTCGGTGGTCGTTAGTTCGAGAGGCAATGGCCTCCACCCACTTTGACACATAATCAATGGCCACAAGGATGAATTGGTAACCAAATGAGCTAGGAAATGGTCCCATGAAATCAATCCCCCAACAATCAAATATTTCCAAGACAAGAACGGAATTAAGGGGCATTATACTACGCCTAGTAATGCTACTTAGTTGTTGGCATCTGTTACATGCAACACAGAAGGCATGGGCATCTTTGAATATAGTGGGCCAGTATAACCCACATTGTAAGATCTTGGCAGTGGTTTTTCTTTGAAGAGAAATGCCCATCACAAGCCAATGCATGGCAAAAAGAAATGACACTTGAAATTTCATGGTCGGGGATGCACCTCCTAACCATTTTGTCGGGCAATATTTGAACAGGCAGGGGTCATCCTAGAAAAATGTACACATATTGTGCAAGAATTTTTGTTGGTCAAGTTTGGACCAATGGGAAGGAATTTGACTTGTGGCTAAGTAATTAGCTATATCAGCATACCGTGGAATGCCAACGTGAGAAACAGTGCCTGCAAAAAATAGGTGCTCATCCGGAAAGTGTTCATTAATTAGGGGTCATCAAGTGCGGTCTCGTGGCTCGAAAGAGGAGACAAATGATCAGCCATCACGTTCTCTACGCCCTTATTATCTCGAATCTCAAGGTTAAACTCTTAGAGTAGGAGAATCTATTGGATCAAGCATGGCTTGGCATCTTGCTTTGTAAGCAAATACTTTAATGTTGTATGATTAGTGAAAATAATAACAAATGACCCAACCAAATAAGATCTGAATTTATCCAATGCAATAACCACAACTAGCAATTCTTTTTCGGTGGTAGTGTAGTTCAGTTGGGCTTTGTTCAAGGTCTTGTTAGCATAGTAAATGACACGAGGCTTCTTGTCTTTTCTTTGGCCCACAGTCCCTATAGAAAAATCACTAGCATCACACATCAATTTGAATGGTAAAGACCAATCAGGAGCTTGCATGATTGGTGCGGTGGTCAACAAACCCTTAAGCTTTTCGAAAGCTTCTTGACATTTTGATGTCCACTCAAATTTGACATATTGTGACAATAAATTGCATAAGGGTTTGGCAATGGTACTAAAAGAGTGAATGAATCTTCGGTAAAAATCGGCGTGCCCTAAAAAGGATCTCACATCTTTGATAGTCCTCGGGGTAAGTAATTTTTGGATGAGTTCAACTTTTGACCTATCTACCTCTATGCCTTTGGAAGAGACAATGTGGCCTAAGACGATGCTGTGCGTCACCATAAAGTGACATTTCTCCCTAATTGAGTACAAGATTGCTCTCCTCACACCTTTCAAGCACTTTTTCTAACTGTAGTAGACACAACTCATAAGAATCCCCATAGACAGAGAAATTATCCATAAAAATTTTCAAGAATCTTTCCACCATGTCACTAAAGATACTCATTATGCACATTTGAAATGGGGCCGGTGCATTGCACAAGTCAAATGGCATTCTCCTATATTTATAGGTACCAAAAGGATAAGTGAAAGTGGTTTTCTCTTGGTCTTCTAGGGAAATCTCAATTTGGTTATATTCCGAGTAGCCATCAAGAAAGCAATAGAAAGCTCTCCCTGCCACTCTCTCAAGGACTTGGTCTAGAAATGGGAGTGGGAAATGATCCTTCCTAATCATGGCATTCAACCTACAGTAATCAATGCACATACGCCACCCGGTTTGGATCCTAGTGGGCACTAGTTCATTGTTCTCATTCTTCACCATCGTGATTCTGGATTGTTTTAGGACAACTTAGGTTGGACTAACCCATTTGGAGTTGATAATGGGGTAGATGATATCCGTATCAAGAAACTTAAGCACTTCACATCTCACTACTTCCTTCATGTTTTGGTTTAATCGCCTTTGCATTTGCCTTACAATTTAGCCTCTTCCTTAAGATAGATTCTATATGTACATAAAAGGAGGCTAATTCCTTTCAAATCGATGATTGTCCACCCAATTGCTTTCTTGTGTTTTTTCAGTACTCTCAACAATTTTCGTTCTTGCTCCATGGTTAGTTTTGATAAAATTACAACAAGATATGATTCATCTTCCCTAGAAAGGCATACTTAAGATCACTCGGTAAAGCTTTCCTTTTCAGTTTAGAGGGTTTGACAAGAGACGACTTGGCCTTAGCCTGGGATGAATCCAAAGGCTCAAATGATGGGGTCCATTGACCCACTGACATAATAGGCATCGGCTCTGGACAAGCTATGAGTTCCCTTACTTCCTTATCAACACATTCCAAAAGATCAAATTCCTCATTATGAATCAAAACTTTCCCTAACAGATCTTTTATTAATTATCTCTTAAAGTACTCTTAACAAAATGTTTCAATCAAATCTACCTCCCTAATGTCCTCATACTCACCAATTTCCTTGGAGACATTGAAAATGTTCATCTCCATAGTCATATTCCTGAAAGACAATTTCATCATCCCATTCCTACAATTAATCAAAGCATTGGATGTAGCAAGGAAGGGTCTACCCAAGATGACTGGGATAGAAGCACTAGGACCTTGTATAGGTTGGGTGTCCAACATTATAAAGTCAATAGGAAAATAAAATTTATCCACTTGGACCAACACATCCTCCACAATACCTTGGGAAATCTTAACTGACCTGTCAGCTAATTGAAGGGTGACTCGAGTGGGCTTGAGCTCTCCTAAACCCAATTGTTCGTAAACAGTGTAGGGTAGCAAATTCATATTTGCTCCTAAGTCCAACAAGGATTGGCCTACCCTATGATTCCCAATGATGCATGAAATTGTGGGACAACCAGGGTCCTTGTATTTAAGAGGGGTCTTCAATTGGATAATGGCATTAGCTTGTTCCATTAGGAAAGTTTTCTCTTTCACATTTAATCTCCTCTTGACCGTGCACAAGTCCTTAAGGAACTTGGCATTAGATGGGACTTGTTTAATTGCATCAAGTTGTGGAATATTGATTTTCACTTGTTTAAACAATTCATAGATTTCAGAGGTCATGAGCTCATGTTTGGATTTTCCTAACTTTTGTGGGAACGGTGGTCGGGGAATGTATTCTACATCACTCACTTTCACTCCTTTTTTTTTTAATCCTTTCCTTTCTCACACATCCCTTTCTTGTTTCTCAATTGTGTTTTGCTTCCCTTTTCACTCTCCTTAGACTTCTCCTCCTCAATAGCTCTGGGAATCCTAGAAGGTATAGTTTTGTCAACTATCTTTCCACTTCTAAGGATGGTGATTGCTTGGACTTGTACATGGTTAGAGTGCTCACCGGATGAAGATTCACTCATGCTTACTTGGCCTTTAGGATTTGGCATTGGTTAAGCTGGAAGCTTTCCTCTCTCTTGAACACTTAATAATTGAGTCAACTTAGTTAGTTTACTGCAAATGCCATCTAAAGCCCTATTGGTTTGTTCTTGAAATTTGTTGGCTTGAGTGTTGATTCCACCTTGAGTTTGCATGAACTGTTGGAGAGTATCCTCTAAAGATCTCTTGTAAGGTGGTTGGTATGTGTTGTGTGTGGGAGCATGAAATGGTTAGGGTGGAGGCTGAAATGCTTAAGGTACCGAAGGGACCTCATTTCTCCATAAAAAATTTGGGTGGTTCCTCCATCCGGGATTATAGGTATCAGAGTGGGTATTGCCTACTTGGCCTTGGTTTGGGAAGGGTTTTTTGAAATTGCTTGAATTAGAAATTTGGCCATATAGCACTTCTTTGAAAACTGGAATTGTTGGACAATCGATTGTCCTATGTCCCTTGTTCTCACACACTCCACAATTTTCCTCTTGTTGCTCAACCCCAGCATGCACTTTTTTTAGCTCAAGAGACTCTACTTTCCTAGCTAATAAGGCTAGTCTAGCATTGAGGTCATTGATCTCTTTCAATTGGAATTTCCCACTTGATTGGGATATGGTGTTTTTAGACTCAACATAAGGTGGGAGAGAGGTCTCCCATTACTTTGTGTTCTCGGCCAATTGATCAAAAAAATCAAATGCCTCATTCGGTTCTTTGTCATAGAACTTACCATTACACATGGTTAACACTAACTTTTTAAAATCCGGGGTAGATGAGTCATAGAAGAAACTTACTAACCTCCACAATTCAAAACCACGGTGGGGACAAGCATTCAACAAGTCCTTAAACTTTTCCCAAGCTTGGTGAAATGACTCACTTGGCCTATAAGAAAAATTCATCATTTGACGTTGTAAAGCCGCAATCCTATGAGTAGGGAAATATTTTTTCAAAAAGTCGGTTTGCATTTCCCTCCATGTACCTATAGACCTAGGACGCAAGGAGTTTAACCAAAGCTTGGCTTTATCCCTGAGAGAGAATGGGAACAATTTAAGCTGAATAGTATCCTCGGTACATCTTTGTAAGCACCCCATTTTTGACCGCTCGGCAGTCTACACTCCGTCCAGACTTGTTTTCAAGTCATTATGGACATATTCCAATCGAAACCAATCCTCTAGTCCAAATTCCGTATTTCCATCGCTTCGCGGGCCTATCAGGCCCAAATAGAGGCAAAATGACCAAAATGCCCTTAGGGGCATTGTCCTTTCTTATTCCAATTCCAATCCCTCTCTCGAGACAGTTTATTCCTCGAGACGGTCCGAGTGGTGGAAACACTCACAAAGCCGTTAGAGTGGCGGAAACACTCACACCGTTAGAGTGGCGGAAACACTCAAAACCCAGGCACGTCTTTTCGGAGTCGGTAAGACCCCTTCCCAATCCCTCTCTCGAGATAGTTTATTCCTCGAGACGGTTCCAATCCAGGCACGTCTCTTCGGAGACGATAAGACCCCTTTCCAATCCATCTCTCGAGACAGTTTATTCCTTGAGACGGTCCGAGTAGCAAAACTACTCACTCAACCGTTAGAGTAGCGGAAATACTCACAGAACCGTTAGAGTAGCGGAAATACTCAACCGTTAGAGTAGCGGAAATACTCACAAATCATTAACCTCGTCCGAGTAGCAGAAATACTCACAAATCATCAATCCTGTCCGAGTAGCGGAAATACTCACACCGTTAGAGTGGCAGAAACACTCAAAACCTAGGTCAACACCAGTGGCTGTTAGCCCACTTCGGTGAAAAATGACCAAATTACCCTTAGGACCTTTTTCGAGACTTTCCGGTCAAGATGACCATTTTGCCCCTAGGCATCCGAATGCCCCGGGAACCACACCGGCTCTGGGTATCAAACCGGTAATGACCCAAGAATACTTTTTATAGTGTTCTCAACCTCCCTTTACCTTTCCGGGTCATTTCGAGTCAGTTCCGGCCAACCCGGTACAAAATGATCGTTTTGCCCTTGGAGGGCCGGTCTCCTTTTTCGACCACACCGGTAATGTCCCGAGAATACTTTTTATAGTGTTCTCGACCTTCCTTTGCCTTTCCAGACCATTCCGAGTTAGTTCCGGCAAACCCGGTGCAAAATGACCGTTTTGCCCCTAGTGGGCCGGTCTTTATTTCCGACCACGCCGGCCCTGGGAATCAAACCGGCAACCTCTGGGAACATTCTAAATAATGTTTCCAGATCCCAAGTCTTTTTTCGGGACAATCCGGGTTCGCCCCGGCAGTTTCCTAGTCCGATTGACCGTTTTGCCCTTAAAGGCCCGGTCAACCTTTCCGACTCACCTTATCTTCATTTTTCAAGTCAAATAACTCCAGGACACTATTTTGAGTATTCCTGCTTCTTTCCGGCCTTCCGGGTCATTCCCGGCTCCTTCAAATCATTCCCGGACTTTCCGGAGTCACTCCTAGTGAAGCCAGGCTAAAAATTGCATGGTAGTCACTAGTACAGGCGCCCAAATCTAGTCAAAGATACGTTGCTTGCCGACCTTAATTGTTTCCTAAATGGTTGGCGCCACTAGTAGTGGCGCCAAGCCAAAAAATGGCCTGGCGCCAGTGCATAATTTGGCCTGGCGCCACTGCAACAGGCGCCAGGTTCGTCTTCCCTCTATAAATACAGAGCCTCGTTCAACGTGAAGGGGGTCTGCAAACTTAACCTAAAAATCACACAATTCGATATACAGAGCTCGAGTACCTCTAAAAACCCTAGTTTCCTTAGGTTCTCCAAACCCTAGCCACCTTACACTAAACCCTAGCCATCATACACAAACCCTAGCCTCCTCTACACTCATACACTCCCCCATACACTCATACACTAGCCTTCAACCACTCTCCGAAGACTTGAAGAACAGCCATTCAAAGCTTGAAGACAATCCTTGAAGACTGAGGGTGAAGATCAAGACCGAAGACCGAAGACTGCACGGCGTGCAAAATAAACAAGATACAAGGTAGGCTCCCTCTTTAATTTTCTGCACTTCCCCCCTCTCTCTTCTCTCTCCAACCCACTTGGGTTTTCTCTATTTTAATCCCCCATCTCTTTCCCCCCCTTTCTTTGCATGCTTGAAACAAGGGGATTCCCGGTCCATGTGTAGGATTGGATTATTGGAGAGTCACAGTGTCGGGGGCTTTCTTCTAGTCTAACCTAAGACCACGTGGGTGCGGCCCCCTTGATTATATGGTGAAGCCTTAGCCTTGTATGTTCACGACCCCAAATTGCATTGTGCATATCATAGTCTTGCATCTTCCAAAATTCGTTTTCAAAAAGTTGTTTTCAAAAATCGTTTTCAAACTTGTTTTCAAAATTGCATCAAAAGCTCTTTTTCAAAAACATGTTTTCAAAATCACAATCCTAGGGTGATTCTAGCCTTTCCATGGCTAGGGTTGCTTTAGGAAAGTGTTATATTAAAAGTGACCTTTTGGTCTATATTTTCAAACCTTGTTTTCAAAACCACTTTCTTAAAGTGGTTCTAGTCCTCTTATGGCTGGAATTGCTTTAGGAAAGTGAGATGTTTTTAATCTTTCTAAAAACTCTCTTCAAAAATCTCTTCCTAAAAATCTCTTTTTCAACATACTTTCCTAAAACACTCCTTTTCAAAATCGTTTTCAAAAACACCCTTCCAAAACCTATTTTTTTAAAACTCTCTTTTTCAAAATTCTCTCTCCAAAATCTTTTCCTCAAAATTCACCCTCTAAAAACACTCCTTAGATTCACCTTCCTAAGAACTCTCTCCAAAAATCTTTTTAAAAACTCTCTTCCCAAAATTTTTCTTCTAGAAACTCTCCTCTAGGATCTTCTTTCCAAAAAACACGTTTCTAAAAACACACTTTCCAAAACTCCCTCTTTCCTAAAATCTTTTTCCAAAAACTCCCTCTCCAAATTCACTTTCCAAAAACTCCTCCCTAGGATTCCCTTCTAGAAAACCTTCGTTTCTAAAAATGCACTTTCCAAAAACTCTTTCCTTAAGAAGCCCAAGTCAAGCCCTAGAACCCACAATTAGGAAACCCTAAATTTTCTTTCCAAAAGCATGATTTTCAAACTTTGCCCCAAACCTAGGTTTCCAAAACCTCTTGTTTTCATATCTGAACTATATATGTTTCCAAAACCTCTTTTTTACGTTAAAATTCCACACTTCCAAAACTAGGGTTTCTAGAATCTCCCTTTTCAAACCCTTCCCAAATCCAATCTCCCCGTTTAGGAAACTAGATCCCGTCCTCCGTTTTTGAAAATAAAATCCAACCTTTCTCTTTTAAAAACCAAATCCAATCCCTTCTTAATCCAAACCTTTCCTAATTCAATACCTTCCTAAACCATAAGTTTCCTAAACCTAAACTTCAAATCTTTCCTTAAGTTTCAAAATCCAAATCTTTCCTAAATTCGAATCCTTCCTAAACTTTCACTTTCCTAAATCTTAAGTTTCCAAAACTTGAACATAAAATCTTTCCTAATCCAACCCTTTCCTAATTCTGCCCTCTTTTCAAATCTTAACTTTCAAATATAAGCTTTCAAACCTTTCCTAAATTCAAACCTTTCCTAATTTCAAGACTTTCTAAAATTCAAACTCTAAAACTTTCTAAATCCTAAACTTTCTAAATTTCAAATCTTTCTAAAATTCTAAGCTTCCTAAATTCAAAACTTTCTAAATTTGAAACTTTCTTAAGTTGAATTTTTCTAAACCTAAAACTTTCTAAATTCTAAACTCTCTTAAACTTCAAATCTTTCCAAATCTAAGACTTTTCTAAACTCAAAACTTTCTTAATTTAAGACTTTCTTAAGTTGAAACTTTCTTAATTCAAACACTTCCTAAGCTGAAAACTTTCCTTTTTTGAACCTTTCCTAAAACGAAATTTTCTTATTTTCAAAACTTCCTTGTTTTCAAAGAGGTATAACAACAATAACAATAATATATACAGATCAACAGTTAATAAACAGATAATATAAACAGATAAATATGAACAGATATGAACAGATAATATAAAACTGTCAAGGAAAGACAAAATATCCTACCAAAGAGAGAGTAAACAGAAATCAGAGATTTGGAAGTGAGAAATTTATTAATAAGAGAGAGAATAAAGAATTGGTGCGTGCCTTCAACAAGGGTGAAGGGTCCCTTTTATAACCGAAAATAAAACACTATTCCGGATTCCAAAATGTTAATTACAAGTCCGGAGAGACAGCTTTTTACAAAAGTCAAAAAAATGCTTATATAAAGCAATGACGCAGAATGGAGGTGGGGCCCAGATGAGTTGGCGTCGGTTGGCCATTTGCGTCAAAGGCAAGATGCCTTTTTTGTCGTGTAGTACGACAATCTGGAATGTGAAGAGATTCCTTCACATGGGACGGCTACTTTTTGTCGTCCTTATCCTTATCTGAGGAGGCAGATGAGCGAGCTTTCCTTGTCTTTTTCTTTGCCATAATATCAAGCATGGCATCAAAAAGATCTTCAGTTGTAGGGATAGGATCCGAATCCTCTTCATAGGGGTCTTGAGATTCTCCTGCTAGACAGGTGTGCTGAGATGATTGGGATTACATCTCTTCATCGGAGTCAGAATCCGATTTGAATGTGGCCAAAAATTCTCCTTTTAATTGGCGGAGACATTCATACATTAAATCTTTATCCTTCATAAGAGGATTTTGCATTTTTAATGCAGTTTTCATGATATCCAATTTAGATGTAGAAGGATAAGATTGAGATCTTTGGAATTCAGATTCCTGTTGATAATCCTTCACAACAGCAGCTATCTCTGCTACAGTTTTGTCTAGTTCTTTGTCTAGTTTATTCCACCATCCAACATGGAATTGTCTATAGAGACAGAGAAGATTATCTGGGTCCTTTTTGACAATAGGAGTCCAGGCCCAAATCCAGGGTAATCCGAATTCACAGAAAAAATGGAGAAGGTTGGATCCATCCATATAATGAGCGGGGTCCATTTTATTGATTTGGGGCGAATAGGCAGCCCAAAGGCCCAGTTGTTCTTGGACAACGTCAGGTAGAATGGTGTGAAGGGGCCCAAATCTTTTCCACCAATTATAAAACCATTGGGGCCAACCTTTTTTATAAATTTGTGGATTAATTTTAATCCACCAAGTATGTTTTCGTTTTGGGTTCTCATAGAAAAAGGTTAAAGTAAAGGCTTGAACATAATCCCAATAATTACAGGTATGGGAATGGTCATGTAAAATAAATTGTTTTTCATTATGAGGAATAAGTCCCCATTCATGTGGAAATATAATTTTCTTGATATAACATTTTGAAAAATTGATGGGGCCAGTTTTACTGGTCATATTAGAATAAAAATTTGTAAAATCACAGGAGTCTGTAATTTCCAAAATTGTTTGCATAGCCATACGAAATTTTTGGCTGCCAAAAGGATAAGTAAAATTTTGAAAATATTTTTCCATGAGATACCATGGATCATTTTCCCATTGTTTATCAATAGGTTCCAAATACAAAATATGATCTGTATAGGGAAGCTGAATAGGGGTTAGAGAATGGGGTGGTGTTTCTACCATCTGAGCATATGATGCTTCAAGGTTAGAGATACCTTGTTGAGAGCCACTAGATTGGCCTTCTTGTGCAATCAATTGTTGCAACTTGGCATAGATAGGATCATTCACAGATATGACTGTGACTTTATCTTTCTCTGGTTTTATTCCAGATGAGGAGGCCTGCTTAGGACCACGACCTTTTGAGGGGGTATGTCCTCTACCACGTCCTCGGTTGGGGTTATATCCCCTTCCTTTTCCTCTATCATAAGGATTCATTCCTGTAGAAATTCACGAGTGAGAAAATCAGGAAGAGAATTATCCTTCCCTTTGATATACATAATATCAAAGTCAAACACAGATAGCTGTGCTTGCCATCGAGCAATTATATGTTTAGATGCATCATGTTTAACATCATTACTAAAAATGTATTTTGCAGCTTGACAATCTGTTTTTAACATAAATTTTTGATTTAGTAAATCATCTTGAAATTTAGATATACATTTGACAATAGAAAGGAGTTCTTTTTTGACAACAGCATATTTTGATTGAGCAGGATTCCATTTTCCTGAAGCATATCTGATCAAAATTTGTTTTTTCGTATCAGGTATGACCTGAGTAAGAATACCACCATAACCAATATTACTAGCATCAGTTTGTACAATTTTAAACCATGCAGGATTAGCAAGAGTTAAACATGGAAGATTTTTAACCTTGGCTTTAATTGTTTGAACTGCCAAAGTATGATTCGGCGTCCATGGAGAAGGAGTTTTCTTTAACCTATCATATAAGATAGCAGAATCTTTGGCAAGATTTTTATAATAAGGATTGATATAATTCAGATTGCCTAAAAATCTTTGTAGTTGAGTTTTATCTAATATTTCATCAGGGAATTTAGAGGCAAACTCAATACTTCTTGTGATAGGGACAATTTGTCCTTGATGGATATTATGACCCAAAAATCTGACAGTAGTTTGGAAAAGTTTCATTTTAGGAGCAGATATAACTAGTCCATTATGTAATATAGTTTTGCGAAAAATATCTAGGTGTTTAAAATGCTGATCCAGATTTTGAGAAAATATTAAGATATCATCAATATAGACTAAAATAAAATCAGTATAAGGAATGAAAATATCATTCATAATATTCTGAAATTCAGAAGGAGCATTTTTCAAACCAAAAGGCATAACATTCCATTCATAATGTCCTATGGGAACAGTAAAAGCAGTTTTATACCTATCAGATTCAGCTACTTGAATTTGCCAATATCCAGATTTTAAATCAAATTTAGAAAATATTAAAGGCTTATGAAGGCGATCAAGTAAATCTTTTTTATTAGGTATAGGATACCTAATCCATTTTAACACTTTATTGAGAGGTTTATAGTTAATGACTAATCGAGGAACACCTCTCTCGATTTCAGCATTTTTATTGACATAAAATCCAGTACAACTCCAAGGAGAATATGATTTCCTTATGAGTTTTTTTTCCAATAAAGAAGCAATTTCCGCTTTACATAAATCAAGATATTCTTGATTCATTTGACAAGGCCTAGCCCTTGTCGGTATGTGTCGATCAGAAAAATCATTTTCGTATGGAAGAGAAACAATATGTCGTTTTCTATCCCAAAAAGCATTAGGATGATCATTACAGATTTCGCTTAGAAAGTGTTTTTCAATTAATTTAATTTTTTCTTGAACTTTAGATTTGACTAAAGATTCAGAAATAGTCCATATCGAAATTTCTTGTTGAAGAAAATTAATTTGATTTTCTTTAGCTAACAAGATGTTTTTAACTTCATTCAAATATCTAGTTTGAGGATCAGTTATAAACTGAAAAACTAGTTGTTGATTATTTAGTCGAGTATAAATACCTGTAGAATCAATTTTTTCAATAGGCATAATACTATGTAAAAAAGGAGTACCAAGTATAACATGGTGTTGTAAATTTTTTACAAGCAAAAAAGTAGATGGAATACAGACATCTTGATTACAGATATGAGTATCCGTAATTTTATACTGTATTTCTAACTTATTGCCACTAGCAGAAGTCAAAGAGTGTTTTGTTTTTTCAAAATATTGGGTTGGAATTAACCCTTCTTGGACACAGTTTAGATCTGCACCACTATCAACTAGTGCAGTTAGATTTTCAATTAACAATTCATTATGAACGAATAAAGTGATCTTAATATACCACTTTTGAGATGTGACTTGATCTAGCATAGCCAAATATTGGGGAAGAGATGATGGAGATGACTCAGAAGAACTAGTAAGCTGTCGTCCTAGTTCTAAATTTGTAACCCGAGAGGTTAAACTTAAATTATCAGTTTTTAGAGATTTAATCTCAGATTTTAACTGATTGAGCTCAGTTTTTAAATCTTGTAAAGTAACAGGTTTGTCCTGTTGATGCTGGAGTCTTTTCATGACTTCAGTCATACTATAAGCATGAGAGATTTTTGGAATATTATCCTGTTGTTTGACTTGTTTCAAATAATTTTCAATCATCTGAGCTTTCATAGATGTGTCAGGAATTTGATCTAAAATTTTTATAATTATTTCCTGATCATGAGTAAGCATATTAATGCTTAAACCATGCATATCAACTATGGCTTTGTAATAATTACAGTTACCTGAACAGGAGTCTTGCTGGTCAGGGTTAGTATCACTAGAGGACGAAATATCATCTTCTTGGACCTGATCTAACTCAGGTAACTCAGAGGCTTCAGATGTAGAGTCCTCACCTGGTTCGCTTTCACTATTTAGAAAGACTTTGGCTAAAGTATCTTTTAGCTGTTCATCAATTTGAAGTTCATTCAACTTCTTTTTGGTTAAACATTTATTGGCATAGTGACCAAATTTACCACATTTCCAGCATTTAATTTCTTTTTTGGAAGTAGAGGTTTTCTTTTTATGAGAAGATTTTTTAACATACTTTTTAGAGGGTTGACTCGTAGAGACATCCTGACCAGATTTTCTTTTCCTATGAGAAATTCTAGATTTAAATTTCTTTTTTACCTTAGATCGTATAGAACGATCTGGAGGTGGTTTGGGCATATCCATACCAAAATTATCACAAAAATCTCCAAGTTGAGATTTTTCAGTAAGCCTTTGCTTTTTAAGCTGGCTTTTGAGCTTGATGTCATTACACAAAGCTAATCCTTCTTGTATACATGTGTCTATAAGACTGCCAAAAGAATGATTAGAATAAGGAATAGAAATTCCATCATTGCGATCTCTAAGGGCTTTCCTAACTCTTTCAGCAAACAGAAAGGGAAGACCATCAAGAAATTTAGACTTCCAATGATCACTATTAGCATCAGGAAGTTGCATAACACGACTAAGGAATACATCCTTATACCATCTAAGGGAAACTCAAAACTTTCTTAATTTAAGACTTTCTTAAGTTGAAACTTTCTTAATTCAAATACTTCCTAAGCTGAAAACTTTCCTTTTTCGAACCTTTCCTAAAACGAAATTTTCTTATTTTCAAAACTTCCTTGTTTTCAAAGCTTTCCAAATTCAAAACTTCGTTTTTTTTCAAAACATTTCTAAATTCAAAACTTTCCGATTTTCAAAACTTTCCGAATTTGGGAACTTTCCTAATCTGAAAACCTTTCCTTTTTCAAAAACTTTCTAAACTCGAAACTTTCCAATTTCAAAACTTTCCTAAACCTAAAACTTTCCTAATTTCAAAACTTTCCAAAAATTAAACTTATCTAATTCGAAACTTTCCTAAATCGAACATTTCCTAATTCAAACATTTCCTAAATCCAACCTTTCCTAATCTCCTAAACCTTCCAAGTCAAGTCAAGCTTTTCCTAAGTCTAGGTTAGCTAAACCTTCATTTTTTATTTTTCAAAGCAAGTCCAGATTTATCTTTTCAAATCAAAGTCCAATTTTCTCAATTTCAATTTCCAATCTCCTCTTCCAATTCCAAATCGAATTCAATTTCCAATTCAATCTCCTTCTTCAAATCCACTCTTCTATTTGCAATCGGACTCTTGTCCGAACTACGACTGACCTGATTCCCCCAAAGGGATACGTAGGCAACCTTCATAGGTGCGGTCACAATACTTTTCAAACTTTCAATTCCACCCTCATGGGTGCGGTTTTCCAAAATCTTTTCAAATCTCAAATTCCCGTCTACTTTCAAACTTTCCATTTTCAAATTTTTATTTTCAAATTTTCAAAATTTCCAATTTCAATTCTATTTCTTCAAATCTATTTTCAAATTAAATCAATTTCTTTTCAAATCAAAATCTTTTTTTTTTTTTCAATTCTCTCATCTTGCACTTGCATATCATGCATCATGCTAAATTAATTTTTAAACATTTGTTTTTCAGAGTGAATAGGGTTGAACCATTAGTTAATTAAAGACTCTCATAGGCGAATCTAGGGTAGATTGACATGTAGGTACCGAAAGGGCGGGGTAGGGTGATAGCTTAGTATGTCTTCCCTACACGTAACCAACCTCCGAACTTAGGATCTTTGATTTCAGAGATCAAAAGGAGTTATTTTTCAAAAAGGGCTAAATGTTTTCCAAAGGTTGCCAAACAACCCGTTTTCCTTAAAAACCCTCTCTTGAGGATGTTTTCCAAAATCATTTTTCAAAAACCCTAAGTGTAGTCTTCGGATTATTCTTAGTTTTTAGGTGACCTAACTCACCTTAATCAAGTTAGGTGGCGACTCCGAATCTTTTTCAAAAGCCCTTTATTCAAATCAAATTTTCAATTCAAACCTAGTCGCACTCATTCTTTTAGGAGGGTGAGTCCTAACGAGAGAGTACAGTGTTTTTCCCGCTTGAGTGAGTATTCCTCGAGTGCAAAAAATCTGGGCGTGACAATCTCCTATCAATAAAAGTGCCACATACCTCCTCAAAGTCTTTAATATGCAAGTATGGATTTTCGGAATCCATACCATGAAATGTAGGAAGAAGTTGAATCATGTTCGGTTTTAAATTAAAGGCTTGTTGATTGAGGGGCAAGACAATACACGAAGGTGTGCTTTGACTTGCTGGATGAAGATACTCCCTAAGAGTTTGAAAATTAGGTTGGCCATTGACTACTGGAGGTTAGCCACCGTGAACACTCCCTTCCCCTTCCATATCTCCAACACTAGCCATGATAAAACACTAATATGATGATGTACTTCCAACTAGTGAGAAATATATATATATTTTTTTCAACAAATTTTTTTTCTCCGCAAGCCAAGCGCTGCAACAACAAATGTTAGGAAATAATTATAATTGACATATACAAAAGGTGGTTGAACCAGCAGTAATAAAAAAGAAAAGAGGGGTAATTACCTCCTCTAAAAATAAAGAAAAGAAAAATAAATAATCAAGAGGCGGTAAAACCGGCCACAGTAAAAAAAATACATAAATGAAAAAGGAGGGATTAACCTTCAAAATTAGATGTTAGAAGTTAGTAATTAAATGTTAGAAGGAGGGATTAACTTCCACAATTAGAAGTTAGTAATTACGTCGTCTACACAGTCCAAAAGGCGGTAAAACTGGCCGTAGTCCAATAATTAGCAGTCTAGTCCACATATTTGTTCGCAAGGTCGAGTCTATAATTTTTCTTTTATATAATCTGAATTATTAAAGAAAGATTAAATTACAAACAATCAACCCTAAGTTCATCACCATTGCTTCCTAGCTCATCGACGACGCCAAAATTGCTTGACCGCTCTTTCTTATCGGCTTGTTTTAATTCGCAAGTGCATGAGTGTGTGATGTAGCAATTAACTCGGTGAGACCGAGGTCACATCCACAGGGAGCTAAATTTAGAAAAATAAGTTTGGTGACAAAAAGTTAAGAGAAATTTATTTAGAAAGAATTTGGTTTACAATTAATGTGAAATGTTTTTTGAAAGATGAATGGTTGTGAATGGAATTCAAATGAAAATGCTTAAAATTACAACAGAAATAAAAGTCTTGGCTCTAAATCAATTTCGATAGTGGTATATTGGTGGTTCCTTCAAGAAATTTAAGATAACAAAACCTAACATCAACAATGGTGATATTAGGTCGGAAAATACTACAACAAAATTCAAAGAAATGAATGATTGATTCTTGCTTAAAAATGAAAAAATAGTTTCAAACTAAGCAAGACATTGAATCAAGCAATCTCTATACAAAAACTGAGGTTTGTGCTTAGAAATTCAAGATTATAATTTTCCGTAAATGATTTCTGAAAATTCTTGACAATAATCCATCATACATGTACAAAGTGAGAAAATAAATCATTGAGATGCATTAATACCTTAACAAGATCACCTCAACCACCATTATCCTTGATCTTGAACCAATAAAGAGCTTAGCCGACAACTATTATGAAGAGAAACACTTGCATCAACATGAAATAAGAGGTTTTTAACATTGAAGAACCAAAATCAACAAAAGAAAGCAAAATACAAGCTGCCCAGATTTTCACACAAATTTGTCTTCTAACTTTGGATAAAGTTTTCACCCTCTTTCACTCTATTTTGGGAGATGGTTATTAGACAAATATTTATAGAGTTGTTTGTCTACTTTCCAACCCCATAAAGAATAACTCATTTAGACATTTGAGTCAAAAGTTATGATCCAAACACTAGACGTGTGTCTAGCACATGGACAGAAAGTCAGATTCGGCCAGAATTTTGAGCTGGCTGGTGGACCTTTTTATTCCATCTTTTGGACTGTTTTTTTTCTTCTTTCTTTACCCCATAATTACCCCATTATTGTCTTCCTCTTCTTTCTAGCCATGTGCATACTCTCTTTTTCCCATAATGAAGACTTATTGTACTCTAACCATGTGCATGCTCTCTTTTCTTCCCAACAAACTTCCTACAAATGAGTTGAAATGGGCCGTCAAACTTTGGGCTAAAGTTTGCACAATACATGGAGCAAGTTTGGGCTGAAGTTTGCATAAAACATGGAGCAAGTTTGGGCTTGAAGTGTGGGTTGAAGTTTGCACAAAACATTGAGCAAGTTTGGGCTTGAAGTGGATCATTTTTTAGTCTCTTCTTGGATTGAAATGGGGCAGATTTGGGACACTTCTTTGAAGCAAAATTTGTTTCAATGTTTGACTCAATTTCACTTTAAACCAAACTTCATTACCAAAGGCACACCAAACTATTATGCGAAACAAAATAAACAAATAAATACATATGAAAAATTAAGGATTTAATAACAATTTTGATGCACAATTTATTATTATGAGTCCTTATACTCTTAATCTTAATATAATAAATAGATACATGCATTTAACGTTTATTATTTTAATTAACAGAAGAGTGAGATTCTTTGTAGGTTAATAAACTCAGTGAGTTAGACAATAATATTACATGTATGGTGAATATTAATTATTGATGAAATCCATGTCCTGGTATTGGGATTGATGATACTCCCTTAAGGAAGCTTATAATTTTTTATTATGTCAAACCCTGCAGGTAGATTATAAATCCGACATATCAAATAAGTTAAGCGAAATGTCTCAAGGAATTAAATAAGTCTATTAAATTTAATTGTCAGTAATTTAATTTAATAGACGGGTATCATTGATCTTAATGTGGACAGATAAATATGCATTTAATAATATGAAACTCGAAATATAATTCCTAGTATGACAGGGAGTGCAATTATAATTCATTAGTGGTATAAATTATAATTTAAATAAATAAGAATTAATCCTGGTTGGATTAGGTATTTTTATTTGCGTAGGAAGCCCTAATCATACTAATCCTATGGTCCTTGTTGTAGCATCTATATATACGCACTCTAAGAGCAGTTAGGGTTACACTTGCTCATAATTGAAAGATACACGTTTTTGTGATGAAGAGAAATTCTAGCAGCTGTGAGCCCACTATCTTTGGAGTAAGGCATGTACGAGGGAAACTGTAGAAGTCTGAAGGTTGAGTTCGAGCAATTGATTTTTGCTTGTTGCTGTTCGAGATCAAAGCAAAAGGATTTCAAAGTTTATACTTGCTGCTATTCGGGATCAATCCAGATAGATCTCAAACATATGATTCTAATAACGTAGATTAGTATCTACTAATCAGATCATATTTTTTTTGGTATTATGTGTATGCACTATAGCCGGGTCGTGGAAAATTCCGCAGCCCCAACAGTTATAACATAATCAACAGATCTAACTTGACCCACCATAAGAAACGGATTAGATGCTTGCATGTTTATTTAGAATTTTTTTAAAATTTTTTTGATGTATCAACAAAATTATTTTCACGTATAAACACACCAACTTCTTTATTAGTTATAGGGCATCAAATGAGGGCAACAAGCATGACTTGTATAAGATATGTAGAGAAATACGATGAATGATATGCACTATAATTCCAAGAATGAAATATAAATTTGATAAAAACTGGAGAGGATTACCTATAAGTTATGGTATAGCAATTATTTTAGATCCTAGACATAAAGACAAAATTTTTCAAGTATTATTAGAGGTGATATGTGGTAGTAATACCCAATTGGAACATATAATGAACATATCAAAACAATTATATGATTTATTAAAGAATAATGTAATTATACTTGATACATCTTCTTTTTCCTTATCTCATGTTTATGATAGTAGTAGTAAATTATTTACACATAATCTTTGAGAACAAATCAAATCAAGTGAAGTACCCAACAACATTTTGGTAGTTCCACAGCGGAACTAAAATGTTATTTGGATTAACCTTTTGTTGATCTAAATGATAAAGATAATGATTTTGACATCTTGGCCTGGTGGAAAGACAATGAATGCTTTTAGCTGTAGCCTGTGATAGACAAACAATTCATGCTTCTACAATTACTTCTTAAGCAATTTTTAGTTTAGGTGGAAGTGTTGTGAGTGAATCAAGTTGCAGACTATAACTACAGACTATAGAGGCGCTTGTGTGCAAAAAAACCTACTTCAACTTAGATTCGTGTGGTTTGAGCTGGTATAGTTGTACGTATTATTATGAACTATTCAATTGATTATATGCTTGTAGATCGGTCTGGACGAGGCCTCGTAGTTTTTTTTTTTGAGTTTCCACGCTAAAATTGTGTGCTCCATCTTTGATTGCTTTATTCCTTCTGCAAGCGATTTAAATTAATGTGTTATTGATTTGATTGTTTATCTATTATTAATCAAGCACATCTCCCAGTCAAAATAAATCTAAGTGTGTCGAAAATTTCAATCAGTGAAATGACCCATAGTCTACATGGAGGGGCCAAGCTCATGTTGGCATTAATGAAGACAAAAATCCACCTAAAAAATTATTCATGCTCTTGAAATACCATGTTACTCTTGAATTGAATTAGTTCATCCTTATGAAAATTTTCCCTTTTCTATCATTGTTATGGAAAATTTTGACATGTGGTGTGACCACACGTCACCTGTGGTTATTTTTTTTTTAAATATACACTTCTCCAAAAGGGTGTAAAATTTATCAATTATATAATTAAAAAGAATAATGCTATACAACCAAGAAATCATATGAAATTTATTTATGTACAAAATAACGTGTTTAAAAGAGAGTTTTTTAGTTTAAGACAAAATATCCATCAACACGAATCTTAATTTACAAAACAGTCATTGTCATATCATTAATTTTTGGGTTAATTTTACTTTGTATCCTTGCACTTTACCTTTAGTCCCACTTTAGCCTCTCCACTTTAAAATATAACAGTCAACCTCTTGGAGTTTTAGTCAAGTCCCACTTTGGCCCTTCCGTAACCTACCATTATATTACTTAATGGAAAATGGTCATGCGGGCCTCACATGTAAAAATTTTAAGGGCAATATAGAAATTTCGCACATTGTGTTTGAGAATGAGAAAAATGATTGGGAAATAAGATTGTATATATCATCTTTAGGATTAATTATTAACACACTCTTTGAATTATGAATCAGTATATAATTAATCAGTGTAAATTAGTATAATCCTAAAAGCAAAGTATAATTAGTAAGACAAAAATTAGATTTTTAAAAAAATAACTTAAATGAGTGTGTTAGTTATTTTTTTAGTGAAATGAGATTGTATATATCATCTTTGGGATTAATTATTAACACACCATTTGAATTATGAATAAGTATATAATTAATCAGTGTGAATCAGTATAATCCTAAAAGCAAAGTATAATTAGTAAGACAAATATTAGATCAAGTAAGCAACCTTAAATCCTATGATCTCTAATAATACAAGTAACCGTGGGACATCCTGGGTCCTTGTATTTTGTTGGGGTTTTAATTTGGACAATAGAGTTGACATATTGAGCAAGAAATGCATTCTCTCTAACCCTTAACTGCCTCTTAATAGTGCACAAATCTTTCAAAAAGTTAGCATAAGATGAAACTTGCTTGACAGCTTCTAGGAGAGGTAGATTGATCTTGATTTGTTTAAATGTTTCATAGATTTCAAAACTCAAAAGATGATTCTTTGGCTTTGCTAGACGGCGACGGAAAGAAGCATGAGCCAATGCCTCACGTTCTTCCCTCAAGGGTTTCTCATTTCTAGCCACGGACTTACTATTCTCCGTCTCATTTTCCTTTTCTTATTCACCATTCTCTCCCTCCTTACCGACTTCCTTCCTAGTTTTATTTTCCTCCACCACACTAGACGTGTTCTCAACTTCACCCCCAAATGGGCTATCTACTACCATAAGAATGTCTCCCCTACCCGAAGGATCCCTAGGAAGAATGGTTTTATTAATAACTTTTCCACTCCACAAGGTAGTAATAGCTTGGACTTGTTCATGACTAGACGACGGTTGACCAAAGGTTTCAGTGGAATGCACGTGCCTAGCCAGATTTGGTTAAGGTTGAGTGGGTAACTTACCTTTCTCATTGATAGATAAGGCTTGAGTGAGAAGAGTCAATTAACTCTTGATATCAGTCAACGTTTGTCCTTGTTACTTTAATGCCTTATCCACTCTAGAATTTACACTCCCTTAGTTATGCATGACATTTTGGAAAGTGTCATCTAAGGCCCTCTTGTGTGGTGGTTGATATATGTTGGTTGGAGCTTATTGTGGAGGTTAGTATGGTCTTCGTTGAGGTGGAAATAGTGTCATTGACGGAACCTGGTATTGTTGTGTTTGGAAATGTGGATGAGGAGCTTGATAAAATTGAGGATTTTGAAATCCTCCTTGATATGATTGACGGTTTGACGACCCCTCACCTCTCCATGAAAAATTTGGATGATCCTTCCACCCGAGGTTATAGGTGTTGGAATAGGGGCTACCCCTCTTCGTTGGTATTGATCTATGGCATTAACTTGGCCATGCAAAGCCTTCTTAACCCCCAGGATGACCGAGTAAGATGAAGTGTCATGGTTCTTGGTCTCACACAAAACACAACTTCCTTCCTTAATTTCCTCTATCTCAACCGTGTTTACTCTCTTCACTTTTAGAACTTCTAATTTCCTTGCCAACATTGCAAGCCTAGCATTAACATCGTCTACTTCTTTCAATTGATACTTACCTCTTGTTGATTAGGTGGACCCTCGGGATTTTGGGTCCTCGTGGTAGCCCAATCTCGAGCCAAGTTTGCGAGGTAATCAAAATAGGCATAAGCTTCATGAGGTTGCTTATCCATGAAAATTCCCACGCACATTGTCTCTAGAAATTGTTTAAGTTGGGTTGTAAGAGATGCATAGAAAATGCTAATGATATGCCATTCATTGAAACCATGGTATGGGCAAGAAATTAGAAGTTCTTTGAAGCGCTCCGAACTTTGAAAAAACGATTCTCCCAACATGGGGGAGAATTGCAAAATTTAGTGTCTTAACACCTCCGTTTGGTTTTTCAGGAAAAATTTCTTCAAAATCTCCCCTTGAAGAGCTTGCCAAGAATGAATAGGCAATGATCTCAACGAGTTAAACTACGTCTTGGCTGTATCTATTAGACAAAAAAGGAAGAGTTTTAAGAGGAAAATTTTCCTTCGACAAGAGTTGTTCATGATTGGGGAGAAAGCATCTTCAAATTCTTTTATGAATGCATACGGTCACTCAAACTCCATTCCATGAAATTACAGTAACAATTGCATCGTCCCTGGACGAATATTCAATGTAGTGTAATGAGGGGAAAAAATGATAAAAAAGCTCGGGCTTGCCTAGGAGGATTCATGTAATCCCTCAAGGTCCAATATTAGGGAGCCGCCATTTCGCCATGGTTGCTCCCTCGGTTAAAGTCATTGCCCTTACTACATATGGAATCCCTTCCGGAGGGTTTGGTTGAAGATTAGGGTCAGCGTTCAAATTTTGATTAGGAATGTTTGGTATGCCATTGGGATTTAAGGGAAAGATGTTTGGTAGCCCTCCTTCGTTGATGTTGGCCATTGATATAAAACAGAGGTCTACAACTAAGGGAAGTCCAGGAGTAAGTTCTCTAGGAGATGAAGAAGAACTAGAACTCTCAACCTCACAAGACGTCTGTATATATCACGTGTGAATGATGGCATGCAAATGAATGCAACAAATGAGATATCTAGATCCTTGTAACACATCATACACAAGCATATATATATATATATGGCTGGACAACAACTTTTTCAATTCAATCTAAATCCTCCAATCTCCACATGCAAAGATAATACCACCTACTCAAAACTATAACACACTAACCTATCCTCCACATTATGCCACTAATTTGGGCTCCTAGTAAGATGATGCAATGCAAGTTAACTAGCCAAACAAAAGAAACTATGAAAAGAAGAATAAAAAATTCTAACAAGATATTCACATTAAGGCATGGAGAAAGTACCCTTGACCCAAAGCTGTAGATATTTCCCTCGAAGGTGAGTGATCAATTCTCACCTAGTTTGCAATTTAATTCAAAGTTCATCCAAAATTAGCTTTGTGCCTCTCATAACCCGGCAAAGGTGCCAAAACTTGATTCACTCCTCGCAAGCGTACGAGTTAGCGTTGTTAGCCCAAAAGACAACCCGAGAGGGGGGGGGGGTGAATTAGGTTTTTCGAAGATTAATAACAATTAAGATTAATTAAAATTAATGTAAGCAATGTAACATTGATCAAACTATATGTAATGCAATGTACTCAAAAGGAAAAGAGAAAACAGAGCAATAGAATGAACACAGAGATTTACCGAGGTTTAACCACAAACCGTGGTTTACGTCCTCACCCCAAGACCCCCTTGAAGTCTCCTTCCACTATATAATCTCCAGTTACAAATGGAATGTTGATTGACAAAGTGCTCAGCTCACTATACACAAGAACTCCTCACCGAGTTCTTCAGCCACCAAGTGGTTTTGTCCAAGCTCCACTCAAACTTACAAGAGTTTTTCTTTCTCAAGAGAACTCTTAAACTCTCACTTATAAGTGTATAAGAATATACAAGTAACTAACAAACTCTCTAACAAGAGTAGATTTTACAATCAACGCTCACAAGTGAAGACTGGAAGAATATTCAAGAATTTCAGTTGATCAGTCAGTGATTCTTATTTCTTGTCTCTCTTCTTTATGATTCTTGGTAATAAATGCAGATGGAAGCTTGTATATAAACCCATGTATTCATTCCATCCGTTAGAGGTTGTTGGGATTCATTTAATGCACGTCGAGTCCGTTATAATGCTAGACAAACTAGTCGTTATATTCCAAAGGTCGGCTCCAGGCTTGTAGAGTCGACACTTTCTACTTCTGCATTTACCAGATGTTGTTCACTGTCTCCATGAGTCCGCTCTTTATAACAATAAGTTAGCTCCTTGTTCATTCTGTCTTCACGTTTTTGCTTCTACCTTCATGTGGTGACTCTTCATCTTTAGGAGTCTGCTCTTTGTACATTTGGTCTTCAGGCTTTTGTTTCTGTTGTCATGAGGCGACTATTCATCTTCCGGAGTCAGCTCTTTGCTTATTTGATCTTCAAGTTTTCTGCTTCAGTACTCAAGAGGCGACTCTTTATTTCCATGAGTCTACTCATTATACATTTTGTCTTTAGGCTTTTGCTTCTGTATTCATGAGGCGACTCCTCATTTCCATGAGTCCGCTCATTGATCATTTTGTCTTCAAGCCTTTTGCATTTATCTCCATGAGGCGACTCTTCATTTCCATGAGTCTGCTCATTGATCATTTTGTCTTCAAGCCTTTTGCGTCTGTCTCCATGAGGCAACTTTTCATTTCCATGAGTTCGCCCGTTGCCTAAAAATTTGCTTCTTGACTTCTAATAATCTAGCTCATCTCAGTAGCAGTATAAGATCTTCAAGGAGTCTTCTCTTTGGGGTATGATGATCAATCAAACTCTTTTAACTCATCAGAGTTAACTTCTATTCAATTTGGATTGAATCAATCATTTGACATTTATCTTCTCTTAACTCTCAAGCAGTCAGAGTTTCATTAGATCAGTATTGATCTTTTCTTTTTCATTTGCAAAGCTTCTTCTTTTATTGAAGAACGATCTCTTTCAATGCCTAGCTTCCTCAATTATGTAGAGCTTCACAATACTTTATTGCCGATTTCTTCTCTGTGCTACAAGTTCTTCTTCCTTCTTTAAAATCACTTCAATGAGACTTTTACAAGCATAATGAAATCTCTTCATACATCTAGTCTTCATTGATTCTTTATATTGTAGAAGAATTCTTCACTTGGATTCCATGTAGAGATTAGACAATCATTGTGAGTCTTCTTCTTAAGCAACTTCAATCACATTATCTTGAATTGATCTTTGCATACTTTGATGAAGTCTCCAATTTAGCATTTTCAACATCTTCAACAATCAATTCATCTTTAAGTGATCATTGCATATTCTGTTGAAGTCTACATTCCTTCTTGAATGCAAATCAATATTCATTGAGTCTATGCATGCTTGATGAAGGCTTCATTTGAACACCTTCAATCTCTTCGAATGTAAAACATTTGTTTGAAGTAGAGATAGGCGTCAATCCTCTATTTGGTTCATTGCATAGCTCTTGGAGTTCATTGCTTGATCTTGAACTTATTGTGCATTCCCTTTGACATGTATTTAGACTTAAGATTGAACTTTAAGTCTAAATTATAAACTTTATTAATCTGCACACTAAGTAAATGTATTAGTAAAATAACACAAGGTGTAGTTATCATCAAAATCAACATGGGGATTAACCTTGAGTCAACAGGGTCAATCTTGAGTCAACAATATCCCCCTTTTTGATGATGACAAAACCTTTGCAAAATAAATTCATATATGAATAAATGAAATGAACAAAGTTGAATATCATACTAGTAGAGAAACTCCCTCTTTGTTTCGTAATTAAGTAAAGGATGCTTAGAGGAAAGGAAAAACTTTTCTAGGATAACTTTCAGAAAGTTGTTGTCAGTAAATTCCCAAACAAATTGAGGGAAATGATTCATGTTACTTCCCCTGAGAACATGCTCTACATATGTCAAATATTACTCATTTCATTTCATTTCCATTTATTGTTCCCCAATAAAGTTTATACAAACTCAATTTTAAACAGATTCTTCTTCCCCATATTTATCAAAAACTTCTTGTCAATATGTCTCCAATTTTAGGTAATGTGCAACTCATTTTTCCAGCAAACATGCATTGTTTAATTCTTCTTCCCAATTCCATTAAATCCTCAATTTATCATGTCCAATTTTGCTCCAATACTTCTCCCCCTTTTTGTCAATCCATCAAAAAGAGAAATAGAATGGAAGTTATAAACAGTTACAATAGCAAAAAAAATATGAAAACAAGATAAAAAGTATAATGAGGAAAGCAATCAAACAATCAAGAAAGCAAAGCAATCAATTTGATACCAAAATAGAATCCTATGTATCATTCATTCAAGACAGTGATTACAAAAGTTGTACAATTACCATGTCCACAACAAAAAAAAAAATATGAAACAAAAAAGATGTGATAATAAGGCCATGAGGAAAACAGAATGATGAGGTAATAGGAAATATGAGGTAAAGATAGGTAATAGAGATAGGGATAGATAGGATGAGGAAAGGATAGTCTAGTGAGCTTCAGATTTAGTGGCCGAAGAGTCCTTTTCCCTAGCTTCTTCCCTTTCTCGTGTTTCCTCCTTATTGTCTTCTTCATTAACTTCTTCTTCCTCCTCTTCTTCTTCTTCTACCATTTTTCCTTTGGCATTTCTCAGCATTTGTACTTCCTTTTTGAGTTCTCTTATCTTTCTTTGGATAATTATCATCCTTGTAGTTATAATATCTGCCTTGTTATTTAATTTATCTAGAGATGCCATGACTTGAGTTATAAAAATGCTCAAATCCCCTGTATTTTCTTCAGAACTCAAAATCCTTCTTGTGCTCCTCTGCCTGGAGGTGCTCCCAGATGGAGCTTTTCCTTTTGAAGTACTTTCCCTTTCAGGTTTCTTTGGAGTCCATTTGTTATTCTTCAGCATATACCCCATTCTTTTGAGTGTTCTCTCATTGTACTCATCACTAATGGCTTTAGGGATACTTATCTTTTCATTCTTCAGATCAATACCAAAATGGTTGAAAACTTTTGTCAAGAAAATTCCATACGACAAAGTGATTTTGGAGATGGTAGCCTTGTATATATGATCCAAAATAAACAGAGGCAAGTCAATCCTTGAATTAGTTATATATGCTCATAGGAAAAATAACTCCTTTTTCGAAACATAATCATACTTCCCAATTTTGGGAGTGAAAATGGTGCAGGTAAAGTGATGAACTAGCGTCAGTTCAAGAGGCAAATCAGCGGTAAGGGGTTATACATTTTCATCCATATCTTTTCCATATAGGGCTTTCAATTGGTCTTTTGTAGAGACATTGTCTCTATAAACTTCTCCACCAATCCTGATTCCAAGAATGTGTCTAACCACTTTTCTATCTAAATTGATGGTAATTCCTTTAACATAACTTTTGATAGCCACTTTTCCAGGTTCCCTTTCAACATTAGAATAGAAATGAGCAATTAAGTCAGTGTAAACATCATCCTTGAGTGTTGTCACATATTTCCACCCCAGATTTTCAAATTTTGTACCAAATTCGAACCTATGAAGATCAAAGAATTTATAATCTATCCATTTTCCATTGAACACTTTTCTGAGAGAGAAACTAGAATTATACCTTTCTTGGGCTTTGCTCTCACTGAAATACAGTTCATTCCATTCCAGGACTGCTGAGGATCTTTGCTAGACTCCCCTTTCGATTTCTTTTTTGGCTCTTTTGAAGTAAGGGTTGGTATTATAACTAGGGCTTTAGACATCTTTTTCGGCTTAGAAGTTTTGGGAGCCATTGTAGGATTTAGAAACTTTGAGAGAAGATGGAATAGAGTCGATTGGGGTTTATAAAGAGATTGAAATGAAGATTTGCAATGGTTCGTGAGTGACGATTGAGCTTTGGTGCGAACAGGGGAGCGGGAGAGAAAAAGAGTGAGAGTCAATAAGTGAGAGGGAAATTTTGAATGTTTGTAAAGTGGGCTTTGTTGAAGTATATAGGCCCGAAGCATAAGGCGACTCATGAATTAAATGAGCCGACACATGCCTTGTTAATGAAATAATTTAAGTCCACTGTCGCGATGAGCCGACTCTATGAAATAGAGTGTTGACTCTTGCAACCAGACTGAGCATGTGAATTATAAGGGATTTATAAAATGATCTTTTTCAAGTTTTGAGATAAAGAATTTTTAAATATGATCATGTAATGCATCATGAATTCAAGAAACGCATTTCACATAAATGATAAACACATTTAAACATTCAAAACACAAATTTCACTCAGATTAAGCATATTTTAAGATAAAAGATCACTCATTCCTAATTCTCTTCTAATCATACAAAAACGATCTTCACTCAATGGTTTAGTAAATATATCAGCTAATGGCATGTTAGTGCACACAACGTCAAGTTCAATATAACCTTTTTGCACATGATCACGTATAAAGTGATATCTAATTTCAATGTGCTTTGTGCGAGAGTGTTGAACATGATTTTTAGTCAAGTTTATAGCACTAGTATTATCACACTTAATAGGAATATGATCAAACAAGATTCTATAATCTTCTAATTGTTGTTTGATCCACAACACTTGTGCACAACTGTTGAGTCAATACCTTGATTTTGATGATAACAAAACATGGTTAAATGATCTAATAATTCTACTTAGTGTGCAGATGAATTATTAATTAGATCTTGACTTGAAACTTATCATAATAGAGGATTTATGATGAAAAGCATGATGAAGTGATGTATTCTACAAAGGTGACATTATAAGAAGAAAAAGAAATCTCAAGTTGATGAAAATCCTAGATTGAAGATTGATAAGCATGAAAGAATAGCATATTCTACAATGGTGATTTTATAAGGGAATGAAGATGATGGATATCAAAGAAGAAGAATGAAAATGATCAAAGTCTTGATTTAAAAGATTGAAGACTTTGAGGACTTGAAGATATCTTGCAAGAATGGAAAAAGAAGAGACCAACTCAAAAACATAAAAGCTTTCTTGATAGATTTAAAGATGTCTTGAAGACATGGAAGGAATCACAAGATTTGGAAAGCTTTCTTGAGTTGTTGAAGTCCATGGAGAAGCCATGTTGATTGAAGAAATGAAGATTCTAAGTCATGGAAGCTCTCTTGAAGATATTGAAGAAGACTTGAATCAATGGATGAAGCTATGATAATGGAAGAGCTCTACAAGTGATGAAAATGAAGAAAACTCACCTTGAATGGATTGAAGATGTTCTTGGAGTCATCTAATCTTGAAGAAGTGTTTGCAAGCTTTAAAAAGCCTATTTAGATGATCCTTGAAGAGATTGGAAGCTTTGAAAAAGAATGAAGACAAGTTGCAAAAATATGGGTTTTTAGAAAAAGAGTCGACCGCTCAAGCAAAAAGAGTCGACTCATTCGAACAGAGCCTTGGAATTCTGCTGGAAGCTTAAAAGAGTCGACTCCTGGCCAAAAAGAGTCGACTCATTCGAACAGAGCCTTGGAATTCTGCTGGAAGCTTAAAAGAGTCGACTCCTGGCCAAAAAGAGTCGACTCATTGCAACAGAGAACAAACAATTCTGCAGACTGCTGAAAAGAGTCGACTCTTGGGACAAAAGAGTCAACTCATTTGGACAGAAACTTGAAAAATCTGCTGAAATGCAAAAAGAGTCGACTCATTGTGAAAAGAGTCGACCCCTAGACCGTAACGGCTAGTTTTCTGACAGACGGTATGGGCAAAACTTCAACCAAATCTTCTCCCATACTTCTCCAACGGCTAGAATCGATCCATACCTATATATATGAGATACATACAGCTTCAAAGATGAAGAAGAGAGCAATCATACCATTCATATCAAGTGCTTGAAGCTGAAAATCACCTGTACCTCACTGCTATATATTTTTGCTGAGTGTTTAAAGTTATCCATTGAGTTGTATTCATTCATATACTCACTAGGAGAGTCAATCTTTGTATAATCTTCATTCATTCTCATTTGGGTGGGTTTGTAACCGTGTAAGTTTGAGTGTTCTTGGAAAAACACTTGTAAGTTTAAGAGAAGCTTGGACAAAATCTCTTGGGTTTTGAAAGCTTGGGAAGAAGCTTTTGTAAAGAGTGAGCTGGGCACTCGTGGCACAACCAGCAGCTGTGTAAGGAGTATTACATAGTGGAATTCCTTCGAAAGGATCGAAGAAGAGAGGACGTAGGCAAGGTTGGCCGAACCTCTATAAATCTGGTGCACTTCTTTTCTGCCTCTGTTTTGTTTAATTGCTCACTATACATGTTTGCATAAATATATATATTGATATATACTCCACTTGCTTGATATATATATTTCGATTAATTATTGTTAAAATACATAAACAAGTTTTAGTTGAAATTCTCGCTAAAAATTCTATAAAACCCAATTCACCCCCCTCTTGGGTTGCCTACTTGGGCCAACAACAACAACTACCAGCTGCTACATATTCAGCCTCAGCTGTGGAGAGAGCAACTAAATTTTTTTTCTTGCTATACCAAGATACAATCATATTACCTAGGAGTTGGCAAGAGCCATTTGTGCTCTTCCTATCAACTCTACTCCCCGCATAGTCAGCGTCAGTATAAGCATTTAAATTAAAATAAGTGCCCTTTGGATACCATAATCCAAGGTTTGGTGTGTGCTTAAGATAACGAAAAATTCTTTTTACAGCAATCATGTAAAATTCTTTAGGATTAGATTGAAAGCGAGCATATAAGCAAACACTAAACATTATTTCTGGTCTACTAGCAGTTAAATACAATAGAGAGCCTATCATGCTTCTATAAAGTTTGATATTTACTGACTTACCTCTTTCATCGCTGTCTAATCTTGTTATAGTACTCATTAGAGTACTTATAGGCTTTGCATTTTTCATACCAAACTTTTTGATTAAGTTATTGATGTACTTGGCTTGGTTGATAAAGTTGCCTTCCTTTGATTGCTTGATTTGAAGTCCATGAAAGTAGTTGAGTTCGCCCATCATAGTCATCTCGAATTCTCCCTGCATACACTTAGAAAATTCATAGCAAAGCAATTCATTAGTAGCACCGAATATGATATCATCCACATAAATTTGTACTATAAGCATATCATTGTTTTTTATTTTAATAAAAAAGAGTGATATCTATTTTTCCTCTAGAAAAACCTTTTTCAATAAAAAAACTACTTAATCTTTCATACCAAGCCCTTGGGGCTTGCTTCAAACCATATAAAGCTTTTGTGAGTTTGAAAACATGGTCAGGAAAGTTTGGATCTTCAAAAGTCCAGGTGGTTGTTCAATAAAAAATTTTTCAGTGATAAAACCATTTAGAAAAGCACTTTTAACATCCATTGGATATAATTTAAAATCTTTAAAACAAGCAAATGCAAGTAGTAGTCTAATGGCTTTTAGTCTAGTTATAGGAGCATAGGTTTCATCAAAATCAATGCCTTTTTCTTGGCTATAACCTTGAGCAACAAGTCTTGCCTTGTTCCTCACAACAATTCCGGACTCATCCATTTTATTTCTAAATACCCATTTAGTTCCAATGACTGGATGATCACTAGGTCTAGGAACAAGGTTCTATACCTCATTCCTTTCAAATTAGTTCAATTCTTCTTGTATTGCATTTATCCAAAATTCATCATGTTTAGCGTCATAAAACACTTAGGTTCTATTTGTGATAGAAATGCAAGATGATTACATATATTTTTGATAGAGGAATGAGTTCTTACACCTTGTGAAGGATCACCTAGGATTTGTTCCGTAGGATGGTTATGCACAAACTTCCACTCCTTAGGTAGACCTTCATTAATTTCTTGTTGGCTGGTAGGAACTCCTTGTACTTCTCTTTCCTTTTATGGTTCCTCATTTGAGTTTGGTTGGATGTCCATCTTTTCCATTTCAAATTCTAGCTCATCTGCATCATCACTTGCAACATTCTTTGAAGAAGGATTAAGTTCATTAAAAGTGATGTGGACTGATTCTTCAACTACTAGAGTCCTCTTATTAAAGACTCTATAAGCCTTGCTATGTGTCGAATAGCCAAGAAATACACCCTCGTCGGATTTAGCATCAAACTTGTCGAGTTTCTCTTTATAGTTATTCAATACAAAACATTTACATCCAAAAGCTTTGAAGTATGAGACATTTGGTTTCTTATCTTTCCAAAGTTCATAGGGGGTTTTGTTTAAAAATTTTCTAAATAAAATTCGATTTAAAGCATAACGAGCTGTGTTAACAGCTTCAGCCCAAAAGTACTTAGGTAAACCATTTTTGCAAAGCATAGTTCTAGCCATTTATTCTAGAACTCTGTTTTTCCTCTCCACAACCCCATTTTGTTGAGGTGTTCTAGGAGCTGAAAAATTGTGATCAAAACCATTTTCATCACAAAACATTTAAAAAGGTTTACAATCGAATTCCCCTCCATGATCAGTCCTAATTGAAGCAATTGAAAATCCTTTTTCATTTTGGACTTTTCTACAAAATTTTGTAAAGAAAACAATTGTCTCATCCTTATAAGCTAAGAAGAATGTCCATGTAAATCTAAAAAATTCATCAACAATAACAAGTGCATACTGTTTTCCACAAAGACTCAAGTTCCTAGTTGGTCCAAATAAGTTCATATGCAATAGTTGAAGTGGCCTAGAGGTAGTGAGCATATTTAAGGATTTGAAAGAAATTCGAGTTTGCTTACCTAATTGACAAGCATCACAAACTCTATCTTTGTCAAATTTTATTTTTGGAAGTCCTTTGACCAAATCATTTTTAGAAACCTTTGAAAGCATGCTCATACTAATGTGACCAAATCTTCTATGCCACAACCAACTTTCATCACTATTCATAGCGGCAAGACATTCTATTTTGCATGAAGATAAATCATTAAGATTGAAAACATAAATATTGTCTTGTCTATGTCCAGTGACAATAGTCTTGTTATCATTGATGTCAATTACATCACATTTAGAGGATTCAAACACAACCTTGCATCCTTTGTCACAAAGTTGACTAAAGCTTAAAAGATTGTGTTTGAGTCATTTAACAAGTAATACATTTTCGATAGAGGTAGAGGAATTCTTATCAACACTACCTATACTGATGATCTTCCCTTTGCTATTGTCACCAAATGTGACAAGACTTCCCACCTTTGGTGAGAGAGATGTGAATTGTGCTTTATCTCCCGTCATATGCCTTAAGCATCCACTATCCAAGTACCAATGGTCTTTATTGGATTTTGCTTGAAAGCAAACCTACAAAAGGATTTATCTGACCTTAGGTACCCAAATTGTCTTGGGTCCTTAGGGGTTAGTTCTCACTGGTCTTTTAGAGACCCATGCATTGCCAGGAACATTTGATTTTTGTAAGGCAAAGCATTTACTAGCAAGATGTCCTACTTTATGACAATAAAAGCATGAGACTTGTGTTTTTCCAGTTGAAGTTCCAAATCTGCCTTTTGAAAATTTCTTCCTTTTAAATGGATCAAAACCAAGGCCAGCTTTGTCAAGTAAACAATTTTGTTTTTCTAAAATTGCATCTAGTTTTTCTTTTCCATTTACACATCTAAAAAGACTTGTTTCCAAGTTTTTAACCCTATCAAGCAAAACTTGATTTTCTTTTGAAAAGTCTTTTTGAAAAGAATCTTTCTTAATCTTATCCTTTAAGACACAAACTTCGTTTTTCAAAACTTTATTTTCCTTTTGTAAATTTTCATTTTCATCAATAAAAGTAGAAACCATCTTTTTAAGAAGTCTATTTTTAATTCTCAATTTTCTGAATTCACAAAGTAAATCATCAAATGCATCTTGTAATTCATTAAAAGTAAATTGGGAAGAGTCAGATACCTCACTATCATCCTCATGAGCCATGAGACATAGGTTAGCCACTTCTTGTGGTTCGGCTTCTTCTTCAGAGCTTGATTCTTCATCATCACTTCATGTCATGGCTGCCATGGCCTTCTTCCCTTGATATTTCTTTCCTCTCTTTCTGAGTAGAGGACACTCTACCTTCATATGGCTAGGCTTCTTGCATTCATAGCATGTAATGTTGGATTCCTTGCTAGGTTCTCCTTTGGCTTCATGCTTCTTTCCACCTCTCAATTTCTTCTTTATGAATCTCCTAAATTTTCGAATGATGAGAGCAATTTCATCTTCATTCTCTTCACTTGCTGATTCATCATCTTAACAGGTGGATTTGAATGCAACTACCCTCTTCTTCTTTTCTTCATTCTCTTGGGCATATTGCTTTTATGTGAGCTCATGTGTCATTAGAGAGCCCAAGAGTTCTTCCAAAAGCAGGGTGTTGAGGTCCTTGGCTTCTTGGATTGCTGCCACTTTAGCCTCCCAAGCCTTTGGCAAAGACCTTAGAATCTTCATTACTTGCTCACTGTTAGGATACACCTTTCCAAGAGATTTTAAACCATTAATAATATCGGTGAACCTAGTGATCATTTCGGTGATGGATTCATCAGGTTTCATTTTGAACAATTCATAATTATATACCAATATATTGATTTTAGATTCTTTAACTTGATTGGTACCTTCATGTGCGACTTCTAATCTATCCCATATTTCTTTGGTTGATTCACAAATGGAAATACGATTAAATTCATTGGGATCAAGTGCACAATATAAAATGTTCATACCTTTAGCATTAGATTGTAGTATTTTCAAATCATATTCATCCCATTCAGATTCTGGTTTAGGGATATCAGTTCTATCTACTCTAGTTGTAGGTGTTTTGGGACCATTTACTATGAGTCTCCATAATTCATAATTAACCAATTGGATATAAATTTTCATTCTATTTTTTCAATAATTGTAATTGGTGCCATTGAACATAGGTGGTCTATTAGTGGATTGACCCTCATCAAAAGAGCTTCCAAGATTAGTTGCCATGGATCTATTCCTAGGATGTTAAGCCTTAAGAACATGAATACTAGCTCTAATACCAATTGTTAGCCCAAAAGGCAAGCCAATAGGGGGGGGTGAATTGGGTTTTTCGAAGATTAATAACAATTAAGATTAATTAAAATTAATCTAAGTAATGTAACAGTGATCAAACTATATGTACTGCAATGTAATCAAAAGGAAAAACATAAAACAGAGCAATAGAATGAACACAGAGATTTACCGAGGTTCAACCACAAATTGTGGTCTACGTCCTCAACCCAAGACCTGCTTGAAATCTTCTTCCACTATGTAATCTCTAGTTACAAATGGGATGCTGATTGACAAAATGCTCAACTCACTATACACAAGAACTCCTCACCGAGTTCTTCAGCTACCAAGTGGTTTTATCCAAGCTTCACTCAAACTTACAAGAGTTTTTCTTTCTCAAAAGAACTCTCAAACTCTCACTTACAAGTGTATAAGAATATACAAGTAACTAACAAACTCTCTAACAATAGTAGATTTTACAATTAAGGCTCAATAAAGAAGACTGAAAGAATATTCAGGAATTTCAGTTGATCAGTCAGTGATTCTTGTTTCTTGTCTCTCTTCTTTATGATTCTTGGTTATAAATGCAGTTGGAAGCTTGTATATAAACCCCTGTATTCATTCCATCCGTTAGAGGTTGTTGGGGTTCATTTAATGCATGTTCAGTCCATTATAACGTTAGGAAAACTAGCTGTTATATTCTAGGGGTCAGCTCCAGGCTTGTAGAGTCGACACTTTCTGCTTTTGCATTTACCAGATGTTGTTCACTGTCTCCATGAGTCTGCTCTTCATAACAATAAGTCGGCTCCTTGTTCATTTTGTCTTCACGTTTTTGCTTCTGCCTTCATGTGGTGACTCTTCATCTTCAGGAGTTCGCTCTTTGTGTATTTGGTCTTTAGGCTTTTGCTTCTGTTGTCATGAGGCGACTCTTCATCTTCCGGAGTCGGCTCTTTGCTTATTTGAGCTTCAAGTTTTCTACTTCTGTACTCAAGAGGTGACTCTTCATTTCCATGAGTCCGCTCATTGCCCAGAAATCTGCTTTCTGACTTCTAATGATCCAGCTCATCTTAATAGCAGTATAAGATCTTCAAGGAGTCTTCTCTTTGGGGTATGATGATCAATCAAACTGTTTTAACTCATCAGAGTTAACTTCTATTCAATTTGGATTGAATCAATCATTTGACATTTATCTTCTCTTGACTCTCAAGCAATCAGAGGTTCATTAGATCAATGTTGATCTTTTCTTCTTCATTTGCAATGCTTTTTCTTTCATTGTAGAATGATTTCTTTCAATGCCAAGCTTCCTCAATTATGTAGAGCTTCACAATGCTTTACTACCGATTTCTTCTCTATTCTAGAAGTTCTTCTTTCTTCTTTAAAATCACTTCAATGAGACTTTTGCAAACATGATGAAATCTCTTCATACATCTAGTCTTCATTGATTCTTTATATTATAAAAGAATTCTTCACTTGGATTCCATGTAGAGATTAGACAATCATTGTGAGTCTTCTTCTTAAGCAACTTCAATCACATTATCTTGAATTGATCTTTGCATACTTGATGAAGTATTCAATTTAGCATTTTCAACATCTTCAACAATCAATTCATCTTCAACTGATCATTGCACATTCTGATGAAGTCTACATTCCTTCTTAAGTGCAAATCAATATTCATTGAGTCTATGCATGCTTGATGAAGGCTTCATTTGAACACCTTCAATCCTTCGAATGTAAAACATTTGTATGAAGTAGAGATAGGCATCAATCCTCTGTTTAGTTCATTACATAGCTCTTGAAGTTCATTGCTTGATCTTGAACTTGTTGTCCATTCACTTTGAAATGTATTTAGACTTAAGATTGAACTTTAAGTCTAAATTATAAACTTTATTAATCTGCACACTAAGTAAATGCATTAGTAAAATAACACAAGGTTTAGTTATCTTCAAAATCAACATGAAAATTAACCTTGAGTCAACAGGGTCAATCTTGAGTCAACAAGTGCTGTAGTTTATCGACTATACTCTGGTTATCATTCTTCCCATGGAATGATTCAAATATAGAAATGGGCAAGAGCTCACAATGGATTCACTCGAATTGATTTGCAAATAAGATGAAATTGAAACTAATTGTAACAACAATAAATTTAAAATCCTTTGATTTTGAGATGATTGATTCTATGCTACCAATACAATTAAATTGAAAGTAATTAATAACTAAATGATCAATTAAGCGAAGCACTTGAAATTCTAAATCAATTAAAGAAGGATTTGAATGCAATTGTTCTAATCCACCAAGTTTCACAAGAATTCCAATGGAGGTTTGTTAACTCAAATCAAGGATCACTCCATGGATCCTTATTTCAGAGGATTTTGACTATAAAACCTTGAATTGCCTCTTAAATAGGGTTAGATTTGAAATCAATTTATAGAATCTTGGAGACAAACCTTATATTTCCCTCTTAAATGGGGTAAGATTTGAAATCAATTTATAGAATCTTAGAGACAAACCTTAGATTTGTGCTATCCCTATGCCAATTGGAGAATTGTGCATAGGAATTATCAAATTGTATTATTAATCTAAGTTTTATTGTGAAATTATACCCAATTAATAAGAGAAGTAGAAATCATAGGATAATTCAATGAAATTCGTATACCTCCACGGAGATCCTTGAAGATCCTTAGAAAACCTTCACAATTACATCCAAATGAACGTTTAGCTACTTGATTCCATTATAGAAAGCATAGAGAAATGTAGATCTTATATTAAATGAAAAGATTCTAGTGTTTGGTTACAAGGAAAGAGAAAGAAAATGTAAGAACAACTAACAAAATCCTATCTCTCTCTATAATGCACTCTTCTATCCACAATATCTTTATACTCCAAGTACAAAAATTTTAGAACCCTTGAAAATTTGGCCAAAATTTGATTTATAAGCAAGAAAATAGAATAGAGGCTCCGGCATGCATGCGCACGGAAAAGCCCACTGTGCGCATGGGTAACCACTTTGCAAACGGGCATCTTATGGGTCTTTTTACACTAAATGACCTTCTCTGAAGTTTGCCCATTTTCTGCAGGTTTGTGCACGGGAGGAACTACTGTGGTTGGTTAACAGTGTGAACGGTTAACTGACCCGTGCGCACGATCCAATGATTATTTTGCCCTTCAAGCTCTTTTTGATCCCTTTTATGCTCAAATCTTGAAAATCAAACCATTAAACATTGTTAGAGGCGTTATTAGTATAAAACAACAATATAAGTAATCTGATTGGACTAACAAAAGTTATTTAGGGACTAAGGATTACACTTTTGGAGTGTAATCAATACCCCGCCCTCACGTGCTTTTTTTATACACCAAATCCTTACTATTACGGGCTAAGTGAAGTGGATTTTGGATTATATGTGTTAAACTGACATCCCTATACACAAGGCTCAAGCTCAAGTACAATATTTTTAGCATTTCTCCAATTAGTATGACAATAAGTTTTACTATCTATTATAGAAGACAATCTATGAACAATTATATACTTACATAATTTTTATACAAAAACTCCACTAGAATTATATAACAGTGGTAGTGACATTTTTTAAATTATTAACAAAATAACAGTGTTTTGATTTGAAATGAAATAACTACCAACAATATCATCATTTTATATAGAAAATAATGTACAAAATTATTTTTGTATAGCATTACTAGTAAAATTGACTAAGATTTATTGGATATCTGATAATAAGTTCACCGATTAAGGTTACCAAAGTAACATGTAATCACCCCGTTAATTTTGAAAACACGTATTTTAATCTTTGGGCATCGTCCATACCCTTGTGCTATAATCGCATCAAGTTATTGTAAGTACCTCATTTTTGCCCGCTCGGCGATCTCTGGTCCGACCGAGCTCACTTTCAAACATAACATGCCCATTCAGACGCCAACCGCCCTCCAAACTGCAATCTAGTCCACGGGTCACTTCCCAGGCCCGTCGGGCCCACTGGAAGCTAAATGGCCAAAATGCTCCTAAGGCATCATCCTAGTCTAATTCAATCTAGCACGCTTCTTGAAAAGTACCTAGGACCTTAGAGTGGTAAACCCACCCTTTCAAGATTGTCCCAGAGATAATCTATCATGTTCTAGTGTCCTCCAATAGCTCCTAGACTGATTCCGAGAGCATCCGGTTAAAATAACCATTTTACCCCTATGGATCCAATCGCTTCCTAGGACCACACCAGCTCTAGGTATCAAACCGGCTACCTTCTAAGGATGCTAATAATAGTATTCCCAATCTTTTTGGACCATTCCGAGTCCATTTTGATAAACCTAGTACGAAATAACTATTTTGCCACTAGCGGGCCAATTGCCTTTTCCAACCACGCTGACTCTGGTTATCAAACTGGTAACCTCTAGGAACCTTCTCAATAGTGTTTCTAACCCTCAAGCCTTCTCATTGGTCACTTCAAGTCCATTCTGGAGTTTTCTCGATTCAATTAACCGTTTTGCCCCTGGTGGGCCAGTCGACCTTTTCAACTATTCCAACATTGTTTCTCAAGCCACTTACCTCCGAGACACTCTCTTGAGAGTTTTCATCCATTCTCAACTAAGCCTGGTTACTTGGAATCTTTTGGATCATTCCCGAACTTTTCAATGTCACTCCTAGTAGAGCCAAGCCAAAAATTGCATGGTAGTCACTAGGACAGGCGCCCAGATCTTTTGCCTTGCGTATCAAGGGTCGAAAGATAGGTTTCTTGCCACCTTAAAACTTTCCTAAGTGACTGGCGCCACTAGTAGTGGTGCCAAGGCTATTTTGTTAGTCTATAAATACAGACCATTCCCCTACGTGAAAAGGATCTACAAACTCAATCCAAAAATGCTGTCTCTCGAAATCCAAAGCTCGAAGTCCCTCCAAACCCTAGTCCTCTCTAGCCTTTTCAAGCCCTAGCCTTCATACACTTAAACCCTAGCCTCTATACACATTATACACTCGAACATAAGCCTCCAAGGCCTTCATTGAAGACTTAAGGTGCTGCAACTTCAAGGTTCTTAAAGTCCAAGTAAAGCAAAACAAACAAAGTAAGCAAAGGAAGAAAAACACAAGGTAGGCTTTAAATTTATTTTTATGCAATTCCCCCCCCCCCCCCTCTCTCACTTCTCCCTCCTAGCCCACTTGGGTTTTCTTCTATTTTAATCTCCCATCTTCTATCTCCCTTTTGTAAGCACCCCATTTTTGCCTGCTCGGCAATCTCCGGCCCAACTGGATCCCGTTTTCAAACATCACAACACATACGGGCCCAAGGCGGCTCTTTTAAACTCCAATCCAATCAGTTGGTCACTTCTCCGGCTCTCAAGGCCCAATTGAAGTTGTAAAGACCATCATGCCCCTAGGCATTCCAAGCAGCTTTTCGACACCAGGCGATCTAAGGAACCAATGCCATCCAGGTAGCTTCTCGAGATCAGGCAATCTCGGGGACCAACACTTTATCAAACTCCAGACAGTTCACTTCTGGCGCCTGCTAGCCTACCAATGTAGAATTTTTGTCATTTGGTAGCTTTCTGAGACTAGACGTTCTTAGAAACCAACACCACTCTCATAGATAGCTTTTTTAGACCAAGCATTCTTAGAAACCAACACCACCCTACAGGTAGCTCTCTGAGACCAGGCGATCTCTGGGACCAACACTGCACAGGTAGCTTTCTGAGACCGGGTGGTCTCGAGAACCAACACCTAGGTTAACACCGGTACCTACTAGCCCAACTCAGTGAAAAATGACCAAACCTGCCCCTTGGGCCTCCAAGCACGTCTTGAGAAAGTTTAAAATACCTCAAGACGGTAAGTCCACATTTCCAAAGTGTTCCTAAATAGTTAGGCTTACCCAACGCGACATCTTGTCCAATTTTGGTTAATTTCGGTCAAAATGACCGTTTTATCCCTACACGCCCTAACACAACATAAATCCCATTAGATGGTGAAAAACCCTTTCAAGACCAACCTCGGATAGTCCGGCATGCTTAACATGCCACTCCAACCCATTCCGACCTTTCTCAACCAATCCCGATTGAAATCACCATTTTACCCCTAGCGGCCCAAACGCGCCCTGAAACTATATCGGCCTTGGGTATCGAATGGTGGGTCCTATCATACACTTCTGTTTAACCCGAGGTGAACCTCACGACACTAAACACTCCCAACTCAACGAAGTCCCCCTGGAGCGTCTCACAGACGCTCTGCCAGGGTTATCTTTTTTTCCGATTCCCTGGTTATAACACACTGTTAAACGACTTGAGAAATGCGTAAACCAGGGAATTCTCGAAAGCTCGTCCATGGGTCTTTCCATCGATACGGTTTGATCAGATAGATCATTTTACTAAGCCCTCTTCGCATGGCTCGAAAACTACCGTTTTTAATAACCTTTGGAGCGGCTCATAGAAGCTCTACCAAGATTGACTTTTTCTCCAATTCCCAGATTATAACGCACCATCAAACGAATTAAGAAATGCGTAAATTAGAAAATTTCAAAAAGTATTTTCAGAGCACTTTCCATTGGTACGGTCCAATCGGAGAGGTCGCTTTCCGAAGGTCTTGATGATGTGGCACACAAACGGCTACTTTTGAACCCCCGTGGAGCGTATCACAGTTGCTCCGCAAAAATGTGTTTTCATGCACACTTCCCAAGACGATGTCTCACACTTCCAGACACCTTTCAAGCTTTTTGAAAACTCAAAAGTTCATGAGAAACCCTAAGGGAACATCCTGAATGCAACCGATTTCCCTGAATCTTCCCAGTTGGCATAGTTATCGAAGCAAAGTTTAAATGAACATTCCCAGTGGTGGAGCGTATGCTACATGCACCCAGATTTTGACCAGATCGATGAAACTTCGCTTAGCCCTTAAGATTTAGTCAGTACAATGAGTGCCACGTGGCATTCTGCCAATGGAACAGTACTGGCACATGTAGCACATGCGCCAGGGCAAATTTTGCCCATGCGCATGTCCTACATACGCTAGGTCTCGCCAGATTGTCTATAAATACAGGCCACCTCCTTTGCATATTCCAAGATCAAATTTAATAGTGAAGCTCTATTAAAACTACTCCAGAATCTCGAATTCCTACATACATTCCACACTTTAAACACTTAGGCTAGATTCCATCTCCCTTTAACCCATACACTACACCTATATAGCCTTTAATGCCATAGAAGGCCTCATTCCAGCCCCTTCAAGCCTCTTTAAGGCTATTCAAGCTCAAGTCAAGGCATCCATGGAGGTTTGAGAGTGTTTGAATGCAAAATGTAGTATTCCCTTTACATTGTTGCAATCTCCACTCCTCTGTTCTTTCTCCTAGCCTACTTAGGCTATTCTTTATTTTAATCCCCATCTTCTACCTCCATTCCTTGTATGTTTGAAACAAGGAAGCTCGTAGTTCATGCCTAGGGGAAAGTTTGTGAGAGCCACCGTGTAGGGAATTTCTCACAAACCTACTTTAAAATGGTATGGCCTTAGAACACCTTGCTATGTGGTGAAGCCTCTAGCCTTGCATGATTTCATGACCCTTTTGTATATAATTATCTTGTTCATGTTTTGCATGTTTGGCTTTGTTTTCATTTTTCCAAAGCTTTCCTTATCTCTATTTCTATGACATTCTCAAGCTCCATATTCAAATATTTTTCTAAAAATGGTCCTAGAGTTGGTTCCTTGAAGCCTAGGTCAAACCCTCAATTTCTACACCTTAGAAAACCCTCTTTAAGTCCATTGACTTCATTGTGAAACCCTATATTTCATTGCTTTTCAAAATTGCACTCTCTGTAACTTGTATGAAATCATTTCCCTAAGCCATCATTTTCACCTTGATTTTTAGAAGTCTTTCTCTCTTGAATATTGTGGTTGCAATGGTCCCATGGAGTCCTCTTTAGAGCGATGTCCTTCAAATCAACCATATGAACCCTTATCTTTTAGAGTGGTCTTCAACTTCTTAAGAGTGATTTTTCAAAACCTCATTTCCAAAACCAATTTTCAAATGATCATTCTCTTTAATTTTCAAATCTTCAAGACTATCTATTCAATATTGATTTTCATAAGTTTTACTCTCTTAGGTTAGTGGGTGAAATGGTTCCAAGGCAACACTCTCTTGACTGGTTTTCAAATACCAACTATGAGACCCCAATACTCACTTGAGTGGCTTTCATAAAATGGTTTCCAAAACATAGTTTCAAATTTCATGCATAAAACCACCTTTTCAAAACCACTTTCCAAAACCACCCTTCAACCCTAGGTTAACCTAACCAAGTTAGTTAACCCTAGGTCGCCTTAACCCTAGGTTACCTTAACCCTAGGTCAATCCAACCCTAGGATAACTTGACCTTAGTTGTCCAAACCCTAGATTAACCTAACTAAGTTAGTTAACCCTAAGTCACCTTAACCCTAGGTTAACCTAACCTTAGTTAGTTAACCTTACGTTACCTTAACTCTAGGTCAATCTAACCCTAGGATAACTTGACCCTAGTTGTCCAAAGCCTAGGTTAACCTAACCTTAATTAGTTAACCCTAGGTTGTTGACTCAAGGTTGATCCCCATGTTGATTTTGATGATAACTAAACCTTGTGTTATTTTACTAATGCATTTGCTTAGTGTGCAAATTAATAAAGATTATAATTTAGACTTACAAGTTTGACTTAAAGTCTAATACATGTCAAAGTGGATGCATGACAAGAATGCAAATGTCATATTTTTCTCCCTTAATGTTTAATCTTTTATACTTATTGGTGCCTAAAGATACTCATTATTATTATATTTTGATTTAGGGTGCCATAGAACGTCAAGGAAAAGAATCCTAGCTTAAAAGGGACGAATTCGTGCGAAATTGAAGTAGCGTTTGAAGGAGCATTCGAACAGTTGCATATGCGTTCGAATGGTACATCAAACGGATTCATGTCAAGTTCAGGTTAGAAGAGCGTTCGAAATATACAAAGAGTAATTTTTCCGTTCGAAGTGCGTTCGACGCACCGTTCGAACAATGGTTCGATGCGTTCGAATGGTGGCAAGAGCATTCAAAACGTTGTGTGCAGCTAAAAATTTTTCAGAAGCTTATAAAAGCTAGGACTGTTTTGCTTTTAAGGTGGGCATTTTTTATATTATTGTAGGATGAAAAGTAGCAGAAATATACATTTCTTTCTTCTTTAACCTAATCTTTGAGTTGTTTTCATGGCCCTTCGGGGCAAAACTTTGAATCTTGGTCGAAGGAAACAGAAGCCTCAGAATTACGAATGAACTGTGAGATCTAATTGGTTTTCATTATTCGATTTATGCTTTGAGTATCAGATGTTCTTTTATGCCTATTTTCATGATTGTCGTGTTTAATCACTAGGAGGCCTACTAGTTCATTATTCGTTGCAATCTACTGCTGGATTAGGTATCAAATTCGTAATTGTTTGATCCTTCTAATTTGCGAAGCAACTAAGATTTAATGATTTACTACGTCAGGAATTATTATATCTTAGGAAGGACTTTCGACTAGATTAAATGCAACCGTGTGTGCTTGTGTTGTTTGGTTTCATCAATCTCTCTAATTCTTAAGGCTGCTACTAGATTAAACCTTGTGTGCTTATCTTGGGTTGTTTAATAGTTAGGGTTAATGAGATCGCTTGCTTCTGATTAACTATGACTAAAGAGAGATAGGAGAATAGTTCCAATGATGAATATTCAAAGAGTGAATTGATATGCTTGCATCGATGATCAGTTATAAAATTTCGATGGTGGATGTTGACTTAGACCAAGGTTTGTTCTTTTGATTAATTTCAACACTTTAATCTGAGTTATTTTTTAGTCATTATTAAAATAGTTTTCATTATAACCAAACCCCCCCAATTCGTGTTCACATAGCATAAAACTAGGCTAGACACTCTCCGTGTGAACGATCCTTACTACCACTACTGCATATTTGTATTTGGGATACAGGTTTTATTTTTGGGTGCCCGTGACAGCACACCAATGCACAACAAGCCAAGTTCAAACAATGCACCAAGAGTCATGCAATGCACCAAATAGAGCAATGACACATATTCCAACTTCAAACAAATGACTTGAATTTGAAGAGATTGAAGGTGTTCAAAAGAAGACTTCATCAAGTGTGCAAAGATCAATTGAAGATGACTTGATTTTGAAGAGATTGAAGATGTTTGAGAAGAGAATTCATCATAATTGCATAATCTTTACAAAGAATCCAAATGAAGACTTCATCTGGGATGTAAAGAATCAATGAAGATAATATGTATTTAGAGAAATGAAGATGTTCAAGAGTAGACTTCATCAAGCTTATAAAAGACTCATTGCAATGATCCTAAAGAAGAAAGAAGGATATGCAGCAAGAAGAAAGAAAGAAAGAGCTCGGCAATAAGACATCATGAATTTGAAGCTTTACATGAATGAAAAAATAATTAGCAGCAGAAAGAGAGAACTCGGCAATGAAATAAAGCTCGGTAACGAAAGAGAGAGCTCGGCAATGAAGAAGAAGAGCTCGACATTAATAGAATGAAGTTCTGGCAGTTTGAAAACCAAGAAAAGATGATTATCAAATTATAGGTTCAATCCAAATTGAATAGAAGATAACTTTGATGAATTGAAGACTTTAATCTATCATCATACCCCAAAGAGAAGACTCCTTGAAGATCTTATAGTATTGCTGAAGCTAAGCTTGATCATTGGAAGAATGAATGAAGATTTTTAGGCAATGTGTCGACACATGAAAATGAAGAGTTGACACATGAAGACAGAAGCCAAAAGTTTGAAGACAAAATGATCAAGTGTCGACACATGGGGTTGATGTGTTGACATATGAAGACAGTGGACAACATCTAAAAAATGCAGACCAGATGTGTCGATAC